>WOXC01002038.1:0-34061 GCA_011680675.1 Gymnobelideus leadbeateri
TTTCATTCTTAATGCCCTCCTTTTACATAGTTTTAATTCAGCTTTTCCTTTTAGTATTCCAGAATATTTGTGAAACATTCATTTTTTACTACCAGGGAACATTTTAGAATTTTTGTTCAGATCTGTTTGGTCCTGAAAGCTCAGAAATATATTCACAAAGATAAATCAAGTTATTTATTCCATGGCAAAAATCCAGTTGAAGGATCAAGGTTACATTTAGTTCTCTGGACTTTTATGTTTTATTTACAAAACAAGTTGTTCTTGTTCTTACACTATTTCATATGGTGATATCACCAGTTCATATTTTGAAATAGATCCCAAACTCCCTATTCTCTATAAAACAACATTTTAACTCTTAAATTTAGCTTTTATTTCATTTATACCTAAAAGTGCAATTCTTTGGAAGTGTAAAATTTTCTAGTTTTATTTCTTTTTAGCCTACAAAAATATGTGCTTAGGTTTAACACTTTCCTATATGCCTCTAATCTTTTCATATCTTCTTTCAAATACTTTTATTTTTTTCTCTTCTCTTGTCTTGTTTTTCAACACTCCTCAAACTATAGAACATAAAAGTGGACTTTAATTAAAACCCATTCAAGAGTGAGATCATGTTTCTCTTAATACTGTACTTCAAAATATTAAGTATTTCTTAACAACACCACCACATTGCTGACCCACAGTCTGTTCTCTGCTATGAATCTTACTTATGTGAGACCACTATTTGCAGCTAGTCTAATAGCTACCATTTTGTATCTTGGTGATGTGGTTTGATGTCTTATTCTAAGTTTTGATGCCCTTAGCCAATTCCTTTTGAAATTCATGTTGCTAGGGTACTGTTTCTACTCATAATTCTGTACTCAGATACATGGTTTGGATTTGGGTTCAGTCCTGGGGAGAAGGGGTGGAGCTGAAATATAAAGTGTCCCCAGAAGGGGTTGGGGGAAAAAAAAGCACTCATTATGCAATATGGTTCAAATATGGGACAGATAATTTATTCCTACACACAAAAGAAACACTAAATATAAAAGACAATGCATATAAACTGAATGACTTAAAATAATATTCAGTA
The DNA here is from genome assembly GCA_011680675.1 of Gymnobelideus leadbeateri. Lineage (NCBI taxonomy): Eukaryota > Metazoa > Chordata > Mammalia > Diprotodontia > Petauridae > Gymnobelideus > Gymnobelideus leadbeateri. The sequence continues at coordinate 1,070 of WOXC01002038.1, forward strand.
ATTTAACTTGTAACAACTGTTATAATCTGTTGGAAGAATAATACTTAAACCACATCAGAATATGAAGTAGTGTGTCTTCTCCAAGAATGCAGGAGTAACTGCCAAGAAGCCCTTCTTTGTTGGCATGTACCTCCAATCTAATGGGTTACAGGACTTGTGGACTTTAAAGTTCTATATAAACTTTTGTATGAAAATTTATATGAAAATACCAATGTGCATCTCAAAGCATATATTATTTTTTGGGACTTCTAGAAAAGCTCCACAGGTTTGTCAAGGTAGCTAGACACTAAATATTAAACAACCACTATAAATTGAAGGAGGCTCTCTTTTATTTATTAATTTTTGGTTTACAACATTCAGTTCCACAAGCTTTTGAGTTCCAAATTCTTCTCCCCGTCCCCCTCTATGGCAGCATGCAATCCGATATGGGCTCTACAAATACTTTCACACTAAACATTAGTCAAGTTGTAAAGAAGAATCATAACCAATGGAGTGAACAATGAGAAAGAAGGAACAAAACAAAACAGAAAAGAGAGAGAGCAAGTAGTTTGCTTCTGTAAGTCTTTCTCTGGATGTGGATAGCCCTTTCCATCATGAGTCTTTTGGAGTTGTTTCATAACCTTGCTTTGCTGACAGAAACCCAGTCTATCAAAATCAGTTGTCACAGATATGAAGTGTCAAATGGAGGTTCTCTTAATCTTGCAATCATTCTAAATTGGCCAAACAAGGTGGTTTCAGTTAGGTCTAGCCACAACATATTGTCAGTGAAAACGTTCTTTGTCACAAGTCACCAAGGACAAGTTGATCATAATCATCAGTCTAGTCTCCTAATTTCTCTGAAGGGAAGGTTTGAGGCACTCTCTCCCCTAATTCAAGTTCCGTAAATCACAAACTTTTTGGTTTGTTTGTTTTGTTTTTGGAGGGCAATTGGGATTAAGTAACTTGCCCAAGGCCACACCGCTAGGTTTTTATTTGTGTGTGTGCCTTAAGTGTCTGAGGCCGGATCCGAACTCAGGTCCTTCTGACTCCAGGGCGGACGCTCTACTCACTGAGCCACCTACCCACCCCAAATCACAAACTTTCGATGTAACTCTTAGTATTCAATAGCTAGTTTGAAGTTGATTAATAGGATAGAGTATAGATAGAGAACAATTAATAACTGAAAGTGAATTTGAAAACCCCTCAAAGACAAGTAGAAACCAGCCCTGGGTCAGATATGAGAGTCTGAGATGCGGGAGGGAAAAGGGTACTTTCTATGGGCAAACAATGAGTTCCTTTTGGGTTTTCTGCAGTGCTTACCTGGAATTTCCCTTTCTAGTAGCTTACTAACATGTGAGGCTTTTACTAAATAAGAAACTATCCTCACCCTCCTCCAGACTCATTACCCTCACCTATCAGCATCCTTCCTTCATATATGGAACCTGTATTTCCTTATTAGCTGACATATGTGTTTCTATACCTTATTTCCTGACATAAAAATAAAGCAAATGGGAAATTCATGCCAAAATATTCTATATAAATATAGACTATACAAATATCTCAGCAAAAAGATTTCAACAGGAAAGCCGATTGTGAAAAGGATCTCCTCTCCCTCCTCCCCCCCACCTCCAGCTAATGGAAAAATGCACAAAATCAAAAACTGATCCTATATTCAGTTCAGTGAATATTTACTGAGTAACTTTTACTGCACTAGGGATGTGAGAGGAGGGGAGATACAGAGAAGGAAGATACAGTCTTGATCTTCAAGGAGCTCAAGTTCCCATTGGGAAGATAAGACAAAACACAGCTGGGCTAAGCCAAAATAAAGGTCAGGAACATAGTAAAGGACTATAAGTAGTTATGCTCCCACACTTTCTTCTGATTGTCTTTTGAAAAAAACTTTCAATGCAGAATAGCCAAGGAAAGGACAAGACCTCACTCTAAATCCATAGGAATATTCTCTAAGGCCACTAACCCTTCCCCTAATTCTACCTTCTTTGCCTCAGTATATTCACAAAATTATTCTCTATGCCTGTAATGCACTCACTTTTATACAATTCCACGAATATTTATCAAATGCCTAGATGACTCTTTGTCTCTGCTCTCATCTTTTTTTCTTTCCTGATTCAATTCAATCCAGGTGTGACCTTTTCTGTGCAACCTTTCTTGCACTCCCCACCTCCTCCAGCTGTTTGTGCTATCACCACTTTTAATTTTTGTGACAAATGAAAAGTTTGAGAGATGGAGTTTCTGGGTAATTAATCATTTTATTAATTATGGCTAGCAGATGATTAAAAAAAGGATTTGTCATTTGGCTGTGTCTCATGAACCAAAGACAGATTATAGTGGTTTCTAGATAAGAGTGGGTGTTCCCAATAGGCAACACTCAAATCTGATTGATTAACAATTAATGAGAGAAAGAATATTATAATGAGAGGTGGACATATACCAATGTGGGGCTGGGAAAAGTGACTGATAACTCTGGCTCCTACACTACACCAAGCCTCAGGCAATCTAGACAAAGGATCTACCTACACTGGGCCTCCACCCCCATTCCCGAAGTCTGCCAGAGTGGAACACAAAGGACCAGAATTCACCTTAGATTAAATTCTTTGTAAGGTTCTCTAGTTAGGTGGGGTCTCCCACTGAGGATGGAAAAACATGTAACCCCAGAGATTTGGGCAATCTCATCCATCAACAATGTCCCTCAAAAACTGAACTTGTAGGTTACAAGTTTCTGGTTCTGAATGAGAAAATAGGAAGGGAAAAAATCCTGGTCTTAATTCAATAATTGGTTATTAATATTGAAATGGACACTCGGACAGAATCACCAGGCCAAGACCATCAGTAATCGAATTCAGGAAGCGTTTATTAGCTGGCCAGCGGCAGTCCTAGGGACAAAGTCCCAGGAGCTGCACCGAACCCCAGTAGACACACAGTTTAAATAGTCCAAAAGCTACCATCGTATCAGGGGCAGGCTGGTTGGGCAGGATATGGGGCGGGGGCACTCTTAGATAACGCAGGTTGTTCAATGCCCGAAGGGAGGATTCTTGGGTTTGGTCTGATGAGATAAGAGTGGGCTGGGGCACACTAGGTTAAAGATGTTTGATAACCTAGCGGAATGGAGGATTCTTGGGTTTACAAGAATTCAGGATACAAAGATGGGCCCCTCGTAAGCCAGTGAAATGTCAAGGCATACTACTTCAAATATAAAGAGACAAATAAGCATTTCTCTCATACTACTGTAAACAGAGTTATCTCCCTCTTCCCTAACTTCAGTAGAAAATAAGCACTTTGGAGGCAAGAACTGTGTTGTTGGTGTCTTTATAACCTTAGCACCTGAACAGTGCCTAGGACAGAGTAAACAGTTAATAAACATTTTTCTGAATTAAATTCTCAAGCCAGATAGGTCACTATTCTTTGCCAATTCCTACACCAAATCCCAACTCGATTGGACCTAGTAGCCCCTAGGGATGACCTGGCAAAATCCACACGTGTGTGGCTTTGTGTGAAAAATATCAGATGATAAACTGGTGTCCTATTTCATAAAATTTCCACCAGAAATGGAAATGAGTAGCAAAATCACATCTCATTGAGAATCCACCAAACCTTTCCTCTCCTTTATGTTCCTAACACTTATTCTTCCCTGTGAAAAAGTGAAAAATATGCACATTTTGGGAACTTGGGGAAGTGTTGTTTTAAGTTACTTATAACCTTTGTCACTGATAGCACACCATAGATAAATTACCCAGGAAAACTAAACAGGCCATTTCCAAAGTCTTGGTCCAGTTTTAAGCTATTAAAGCTGCACAAGATACCACACTAAGACCTTTAGGACATCCTGAATTTGGAACCTAACATAAAATCAAATGCTCTCTTCTTTGTTCAATAACAATAGAACAAGACTAAATTTTTACAAACTACACAACGGACATAACTACTGAGATTATTGAATGTTCTTTTTGTCTCTAGGCAAAGATACTACAAAAAGAAAAAAAGGTGTGTGCCATCACATCATCTCCTCAGATTTTAAATTATTTCAGAGCAAATGTTATTTGCTCTATCATCTCTTTGCTGTACCTTGCAATCAGAAGAAGCAGCATAGTGGGGAGGAAAGGAGCCTGGATCCAGAGGACTTGAATTCGGATCCCAGTGTAGCCATTTACACAGTCCTCACTTTATGTTAGTGGACTTTTCCACAGACCTCTACTTAAAGCAAAAAGCAGATCTGGCCTGCACTCAGGAAGGGGCTTGAACCCTGGAGGGAAGGATCGGCACACTATTCAAGGACATGTGGGAACCAGGGACAGAGAAACAAGAGCAGAAGGAGGAACACATGGGGCAGAAGGGGGAGAATAAGGGTATGGTGGTGGACACAGATAGGAGAGGATAGGTGATTTGGACAAGGGGACAGAGAGCAGTACTGTTGGACCCAGCTCCACTCTGCCCTTCCCTCTTTGATTTGTCACTTTGCCCTTCCTGAATGTCAGACACAAATCCACTTACCCTTCCTTGTTGTAAAACAGGCAGCCCAACCTTTCCTTCATTGATTTGTAAAACAGAGAACTCCACCTTGCTTAATGTGTAAACAGGCAGAATCCCTACCCCTTGCTTACCCTTGATTGATCTGTGGGTGGGAGTCCCAGCCTAGGGTTTCCCTCCAGCTGGAAATTCAAATGTATACTGACCAATCATTGGAGTTTCAGCTTATATCACTGTAATTTCAGCTTATGTAACCTGGCTATGGAACCACTATAAAACCTGTATACTGTCTGTGCCAAAGTGCTGTCTGATTTGGGTGACCATGTACCCCGACAGTCCCATGGTGTTCCGCCGTAATAAAATCCACTTTTTAAATTTAATCTTGGGGATCTTCTGTCTCGCTTTATTAAGGTACAACAGTACCAGACCATAGACAGGTGGAAGACAGACACATTGGGGGGTGAGAGGGGCCAGACACAAGCACTGGAAATCTCAAGTCAAGACAATAGTCTCTCTATGTCAGTTTTTTTGCATTTACTTGGAGGTTGTTTTTTGCGGGGAGTGGGGACTGGCAGGAGCAAGGAGATTGAGAGTACAGTAATCTACAGTAAAGTTAACATAGGGTGTTTTGTGGGGGGGATTTGGATTTTTTTCAGAATTCTTTACAAAGCAAGAACTGTCTTGCTATCTTAAGACTTTGTGGAAGTCACAACTTTTCTAGACCTCGGTTTCCTCATTTATAAAATAACAGATTTTGACTAGATGGTCCCTTCCAGCCCCAAATCTATGATCTTTTTATTTTCTTCTTCAACTCCATATGGATTCTAGCTATGCATCTTCCAGGCAAAAGAGGAGAAAAACCTGACTGAGGGAAGTCACATTATCAGAAAAGGGTTAAAATTATATTTATGGTATCTCTTTCACTATGGCTTGGGATTTTTCTCCCTTTTCCAACCAACAAAAATAAATATATTTAATATCAGCAACTTTTACTGTTTAACTGATCTGTGGTTTCATTGGAATAAGGAAACTTTAGTTAAAACAACAACAACAACAAAAAAAACTTCCCTACTAATGCAGATGATTTCTTCTTTGCACCTCCTAGTCTTACAGAATAGCCTGTACACCCTGAGAGATATTTACCCAGGGTCACTCAATCAGAAAGCATCAGAGGCAAGACTTGAACCCATCTTCCTCACTCAAAGATCATGCCATACTCTTTCTCTAAACTGCCAAAATCTTATCTCCATCAAAAACAATAAATTTATTCAGTATCAATTAAAGATCTACTATGTAAAGGTCAAATACTTTATGGTCACATGCACAGATAAATGTACTCCAATTAAATATTTAAGGGAGATACAACATGTAGGATACTGTACAGTGTAGGATGGAATGGGGAGAAGTGTTTTGCCTTCTTGCCTGTATAAGTTACGCATGTCCACATGGATCTGTCTAAATACAACTCACAGGGACATAAGAGTAGATATCTCTATCATATCCTCCCCCTCCCAACCCTCTCTAAGGGAAACTTTAATTTCTGCCAGGAAGAGATGCAGGAGGCTGTGGCCAGAAACTGGCTACTGTATCTACTCCCTTAAATAGTGTTAGTCTAGGAGAAGTGATTTTAGGTTCAAGCTGCACTCCCAATCACTTTCCCTTAACAGGAAAGGAGAGTTCCAAGTAATATATCCAAGGCTTGACTCCCTTTCTACCAAATGCCAGTTCTACAATGAACACACATAGCAAATAGTGAATAAATCTAGTTATCCAAACAGACAGCAAACAGAAATATACCAGACAACATAGAGTGAATAACCTTTTCCATTTGGAGTGAGATAGCTTAGCTCAACTAAGAGAATTTCAGATCCCAGCCATGGGGAAATTTCCCAAAATCTCTAGTGTAGTAAGCTGGAAATTGGAAGCCCAAAATCTCTTTTCTCTTAAGCTCTCACCAACTCCATCCCTCATGGAGCATTGCATAATCAATCTCCATCAGTGAGGATGGTATTATGGGAATGGGAATTGAAGATCTTCCCTGCCCCTAGGCCCTTTGATAGGCTTAAGTGCACCTGGAACCTGTGGCAGGAGGTTTGGTTTTCAGGTGTGGGCACACCTTGATGCTGTGTGATTGGGCAGTGGGTCAAGAGGGTGATTACATTCTCTGAGCCAGGAGAAGGCTATATATACCCTGATGTGAAATTTTGTTTTGGGGCTCACTTTGAGGAGAGTTATGTGATTTGACCAGACATAAACTATGGAAAAAAGTGGGAGAGGAAAAGATTTATGATGAAGGGAAGTTTGTTGTCCATGAAACAACTATTTCAGAGGGGATAGTGGAAGGGCTGGGTAGTATTTGTTTGGGATTTTGGGGTGGTTGGGTTGAAGGGAATTGGAATAAGGAATTAGGTGTTAAGGGTTAGAAATGGAGTTTGTATGATGATCTCCAGGGATTTGGAATCACTGGAATGTGTAAGGTATGACCAAGTATGAGAACGATCATCATTGACCATTGACATAAAATAGAGGTGTACTGAGGAGTAGAATGAATAATATATTCTCCAATGTACATAGTGACCTAATGTAGTAGCCCAGTTTTAGGGCACGCCCTGGAGCAAGATCCAGTAGAAATGGATGGGACTGGCAGTCCATGCCTTCTCCTATAACCCTTCACACATATCCCTTATGACTCTGCTCCAAGGTTTTATATTTCTACTCTCGGTAAACAACAACGACAACTATAGGCACCTGTGAGCTTGCAGCAGAATTAGGAAATGGCCCATGGAAATCCACCCCAGGGGAGCAAGAACTAGTACTTCAACATCTATTCAATGAAACCATCCCCTCAGATGATGAATTGGCCACAATCAGCCTGCATTATAAGATAGAAACTGACACTGATCATGACGAACTCCTCTGCATACTAACCTCAGCTGCTAAAATAGCCAGAAAGGTGATGATTTGGAAAAGTAATCAGCATAATACCTGGATAGCTTAAAGGAGGTCAAGCACATAAGAAGTTTTATGGAAAAACAATTTTGACTTCAAATTTTTTTTGCAAAGAAATACAGGGAAAAGTAACTTATAATAGTGATGAAGGAAAGGGGAGGAGAGGAGAGACAGAGCCAAGGAAAATTACTAAAAAAGAAAAAAGAAAAGTGAGTGATGAAGGTTGAATAGGCACCTGACTCCAACAGCTTTTCCAGGAATGGTAAAAGACTTGAGTAGAGTGAGAAAAATAACAATCAGATATATGTCATGTCTATTATATGCAACAATAACTACTCCAAGCTACATGGTAAATTATCCTTAATAATTGTAGGCAGAGATCAAATTTGAGCACAGCTACATAAAGTCCAGGAAATGTCAAGGAATTTGTTCAGAACATTTGAAAGCATTGCAATCAGGCAGTCAAAAGGTATTTATTAAATACCTACCATGAGCCAGACACTGTGCTTAGTGTTAAGATACAAAAGAGGCAAAAAGCAGGAAAAGGGAAGAAACTCAAAATCTAATGTGGGAAACAGCATGCATACAACTCTGTACAAACAAGCTATATGAAGGATAAATAGGAAATAATCAACAGAACAAAGGCACTAGAATTAAGGGGACAGGGAAAGGTTTGTTGATGGTGAGATTTTGGCTGGGACTTAAAGGAAGCCGGAAGACAGAGGTGAAGATAAAGGGAGTGGTTAGGGTGTTCCATATACCCCCTTCTCTTTTCTGACACTGCTACCACTCTAATGCATCACCTCATCAACTTACTCCTACATCATTGCAATAGCCTGCTAGTGGGTCTGCCTGCCTTGTCTCTTTCCACTCCGATCCATTCTCTATTCAGTAATTAAAGTGCATTTCTTACATACAGGTCCTATCATTTTACCCCACAAACTCAAGCCAGGGGCTTCATATGGCTTCCAGAAACAAATACAAAATGTTCTCTTTGGCATTCAAAGCTATTGATAACCTAGCTGTTTCCCACCTTTCCAGTCTTCCTCTGCCTTACTCTCTACCCCACATTCTTTGACCCAGTGACACTGGCCTCCTGGCTGTTCTGGGAATAAAACACTTCATCTCTAGGGTCTGAGCATTTTCTCTAGCTGCCCCTCATGCCTGAAACACTCTCGTCTTCTGCTCTGACTGCTGGTCTCCCTGGTTTCCTTTAAGTCTCAGTTAAAATCCCATCTTCTATAAGAAGTCTTTCCTAGCCCCTCTTAATTCTAGTGCCTTCCCTCTGTTCATTATTTTCCTATTCATTTATATATGTAACTTGCATTGTATATGTTTGCAAGTTGTCTCCCCAACTGAATTTTAAGTTCCTTGAAGGGAGAGACTGTTTTGCCTCTTTTTGTATCTGTCCTGAGACCTTAGCACATTGCCTGGCACATAGTGAGGACATAGGAGGTTAGAAAACTTGAGGGAGGATCAATATGTGTATTAAAGTCCCCTTGTATGAGGACAAGAGTTGGGGAAGAGACAGAGATTATGAGTCAGTGTGGGGAGCCCTGCTGTCCCACAGCAGGGCTGAAAAAGAGTTGCTTACCCAGAGAGTGCACAAAAGAGACAGGACTCCGAGAGTGGTGGAAAATAGAGCCAATTTTATTACCCCACATACAAGCTTTTGTACAAAGCTTACTAATTGTTTTCCCCTGAGGACACTGCACACTTCTTTGTTCCCAGGTCTGGGGTGTATACCACGCTTCTCAAGGACATAATGCTCACACCTGGGTGTTTGAGCTCCTTCCTAGGGGATGGGGGAACCCATCCAAGCCAGATAGTAGTCTCTTCAGCTGAGAGGGTTTATTCAGCCATCAGGGTCAGAGTCCCATTGTGGTCCCCTACAAGTCAGAAACTGAATTCGTTGAAGAAGGAAGGGGAGGGTCTTGAAAATCTGTAGACAACAGCTACCAGGATTTCATTTGGGTAATAGATATGAATTGTGTGCACCTGAAAGGAGAGGTTACAAAGTGATTGTGGTAGAGGGGATACCCTGGAAGTTACTATATATTTTTCCTAGAAAGCTATGAAGCCCTTGTAACTCTCCCAAGACTGACAGAGGCAATGACAACACAGGATCTGGATTGGGAGAAAGATATGATATCATTGACAACGTTGTGGCAGGTCAGGCACTCTCTGAAGCTGGATATACATGTTGCCGTGAGGATGGAGATGTGAGTCCTTGGGGTGCAGTGACTGGTGCAGGTGTATAAATACTTGGGTCTAGTAGGGAACACTCCATCTAGCCATGAACTTGCTGGATTCATGCTTCCAGGGGCCTGTGAAGCTGTGCTGCCTTCACTTACAGGGGGCAATCTCCTGGGAACCAAGATGGAAGAGAGGGTCTTCCCTAGCCAGCCTCCCTTTGTCTCCTGGGAACTGTCTTCTCTCAATTAGCTGCTCCATGCAAAACAGTGCATGTTCTGTGGTTTAATTTCCTGTACCACCACCCAGGCCCCTTATTCTTCCTGGGTCTGTGGGCTACCCTGGCCCACAGCTGACAACTGTAAAGCTCTTGGTCACCTACTTCTTGGAGATTCTCCAAACTAGAGACTAAGTCTCCAAACTTGGAGACTTCTCCAGAGACTAGCCACATTTTGAGAATCAGGCTAATCACTGGCCCAGAGCTTGCTACGGGAGTCTAGCAGGATTGGTACTTCTGGCTATTATCTTTCTCAAGTACAGGGTCAACAAAAGTGCCTGAACTGGGGTAGAGAAGGCAAGTGTGCAGAAATAGACACACAGATCTAGAACATATATATAACATATAGGTTATATACATACATCATCCAACATATAAACAAATGCATGCCAGGTGTGTGTACTACATACAAGATGTTAGATTATATATTATGTATGTTACATATTATATATTGTATATGACATATTATACAGGCATAATACATTATTTTGTCCTGGCATGATAAGTGAGCTTTATTCTGGCATGTCAATTATTTATCTTTATAATTTATATTCTATATTATATCATCGTATACAATTATATATCTTTACAGTTATAATCTATATTTATAGGACATATATAATACATTCTGATTTTCTAATTTACTGGATTATCTAATCCAATCGCTGGTGTTCAAAATTCTTGGCAAGGTTTAATACATCACAGGGGGTCAGGGGATATAGGAGGAAGCACTAAGCATAAAGAGCACAGAAGAAATTATATTTATATGTGTTGTTGTTTAGTCATATCAGTCATGTCTGACTCTTTGTGACCCCATTTGGGGTTTTCTTGGCAAAGATACTGCAGTGGCTTGATTTTGCTTTCTCTAACTCATTTTAGAGATGAGGAAACTGAGCCAGTTAGGTGACTTGTCCAGGGTCATACAACTAGTGAGTATCTGAGGCCAGATTTGAATTCAGGAAGATGGGTCTTCTTGGCCTGGAACTCTATCCACTCTGCCACCCAGCTGCCTCCAAAAATACTATTGTATTTATTAAATTCCTTTTATGGTACACTAAATGACACTCATCTAGCATGCATATTTATATGTTGTATTATATATGACATATTTATATATACACATACACATTATATATGTGTGTATATATATATATATCATACATACACACATACATATAAATTTCTTCCATTCAAATTTTGGATCTCCATAGCACTGGGTAGGGGGAGGGTATTAGGGTATAGAGTTGAGCTCTTGTAGATATATTTTATTCCATCTATTCCTCTACTCTCCTATGGAGCTCAATTGCAGCACAGAATTCTGCTATTATGCACTCACCATCATGGTCTTAGCAAATCTTTATAGTTTGCAGTTTAGATTTCCATGGCACTTGAAAGAATGGAGAGTAGGGTGGGTCTCTGGATCCCGCAACTAGTGCAGAGCATGGTGAGTGATTGAAGAAAGGGTGCTGAGTTCATTAGATTGAATTAGGCCTTACTTCACAGAGTTTTTACTTTCTTTGTGTTCTTCGCATCCAATGGAAACACCTGAAATTGCTTTGTCTCTGACACACAATTTCTATTCTGGTGAGGTTTAAGAAGTTGTAAGGATCAGAGAAAATGCCCAGTCCCTCATCTTGTGGGTCACATTGCCCAGAAGTCTAATCACTTGGAAACAAAGGTTTGTTAAGGATGAAAATGTGTACTAACTTAATATTTGTGTAGCACCTTATAGTTAGTTATAATACATACTCACACGTGCTATTTCATTTAGCCCCAGAATAGCTCTGGGAAGTAGGTAATGTTCAATTTGTTGATTACAAGAAAAGAAGAAATCATAAAACAGACAACATAAAGAAAATAGTTGTTACTTGGCAGATGAAGAAAACAAATAAATCAAATGAGACTTAAATCAGTTGTCTCTATAACTAGAGACATGCTGATCAGTGGACCCTCAATTAGCTGAGTCAGTTAGCATGCCTGGTCCACTAGCATTGTTGGCTTGATAAATGTTTATTAATTGACCAGGTATAAAGATGGTTCAAAAGAACCAAGCTGGCATTGGAATTGCCTGTGCCTTTTTTATTCATCCTGAACAACAGCCTTCCTTTACATTTGGACAGGATGCATGTTCTTCTAGGACAGAGATTTTATTTTTTTGCTTTTTGGAGGACAATTGGGGTTCAGTGACTTGCCCAAGGTCACACAGCTAGCTTTTGTGTTAAGTGTCTGAGGCTGGATTTGAACTCAGGTCCTCTTGACTCCAGGGTCGGGGCTCTATTCACTGCACCGCCTAGCCACCCCTATGACAGAGATTCTTAACCTGGAGTCCAAGAACTTTTTAAAAAATTTATTTTGGTAACTGTATTGTAATATATCTTTTTTCCCATTTGTAATTCCATGTATTTTATTTTATTAATTTAAAAACACAATATATACTCATTTCTATTTAAAAAACACTCAAAAGTGTGTGTATTTTCCTTAAAATGATTTTAAACATCCCATTTATCTAAAACCATCAGCAAGCATTATTTGTAATAGGGTTAAGCCAGAACCTTCCCAGTAATATCAAATGGGAAACAAGTATGGCCACTGTCACCCATATTATTCCATATTGTATTGAAAATCCTAGTAAAAGCAGTAAGAGAAGAAAAATAAACAAGAGGCATCAAAATAGAGAATAAGGTAATAAAACTCTCTCTTTTGGCAGACAATATGATGATATACTTGGAAAATCCAAAAGACTCAATTATAAAGCTGGTTGAAACAAGTAATAAGCTTAGCAACATAGCAGGATATAAAGTAAATCCATATGAATCATCGGTATGTCTACATATCACAAACAAAACCCTGCAAGAAGTGATAGCAAGAGATACCCCATTTAAAAAAAACTCTAACCAACATAAAATACCTGGGAATGTCCCTGTCAAAACAAACCCAGAAATTATGAAAACAAAATTATTTTTATAAACTATCTATACACATAAAATCAGATTTAAGTAATTGGAGAAATATTAATTTTCCATGAGTTAGGCAGGGCCAATATGATAAAAATCACAATTTTACCTAAACTAATCTATATAATCAGTGCCATCCCAATTAAATTACTAAGAAATTACTTAACTGAATTAGAAAAAATAATAAAATTCATTTGGAAGAATAAAAAGTCAAAAATATCAAGGAAACTAATGAAAAACGTAAAGGAAGGAGGTTTAGCAGTACCAGATATTATATCATAAGGCGATAATTATCAAAACTATCTAGTATTGGCTAAGAAATAGAAAGGTGGATCAATGGAACAGAGTAGAAATACAATTTACAGCAGCAAATAAATATAGTAACCTTATATTTGACAAGTGTAAAGATTTAATATGGTGGAATAAGAATTCATAATTTGGTTAAAAAATTGTTGGGAAAACTGGAAAGCAGTATGGCAGAAATTGGGCATAGACCAATATCTTACACCATTCACCAACATAAAATCAGAATGGATACCTGACCTAGATATTAAAAGTTATTAAAAGAAAATTTGAAAAACATGTAACATATTACTTATCAGACTTATGGATAGGCAAACAATTCATGAATAAATAAGAGTTAGAGAGCAGAGTAAGGTGTAAAATGGATAGTTTTGATTACATTAAATGAAAAAAGGTTTGTACAAATAAAACAAATGTAGCCAAAATCAGAAGGAAAAGTAGAAAATTGGGGGCAGAGGGTGAGGATTTATAGACAGTTTATCAGATGAAAAACTGATATCTCATAACAAATTGTAAAGAACTTTGCAAAATCTATAAGAATACAAGTCGTTTCCCAATTGATAGATGATAAAAGGATATGAACAGACAGCTTTCTGATGAAGAAATTAAAACAATTTATAGTTATATAAAAATGCTCTAAATCACTACTGATTAGAGAAATACAAATTAAAATAACCTTCAGATATCATTTTACATCTGTCAGACTGTCCAAAATGATATAAGTGGAAAGCAACAAATATTGGAAGGAACGTGGAAAAATTGGGACACTAATTCTTTGTTGGTGGAATTGTGAATTGATCCAACCATTTTGGAGAGCAATCTGGAATTATGTTCAAAGAATTATTAAACTGTCTATACCCTTTGATCCGGCAATACCATTACTCAATCTATTTCCAAAGATAATTAGGGGAAAAGGAAAAGAACTTACATATTATAAAATATTCATAGCAGTTCTCTTTGTGATGACAAAGAACTGGAAACTTCAGGCATGCCCATAAATCGTGGAATGACTGAACATATTATGGTATATGATTGTGCTGGAATACTACTGTGCTATAAGAAATGATGAACTCATTAATCTTAGAAAATCATGGTTGGGGAAGCAGAGAAAAGGCAGTGACTTACCTGAGCTCTCTCCAAAACCCCTCCAAACACCTTTAAATAATTCCACAAAACAATTCTTGTCATAGCAGAACCCACAAAAGAAAGGTGAAATAATTTTCCAGTCAAAGGCAACTTAGAAGGTCAGCAGAAAATGTCTGTTCCATCTGGATGAGAGTTGAGTACAGTCAGTTGCAGGCTGTGCCAGCACAGAACCAGCACCAGCAAACCAGGAGCAGACAACTAAATCAGCAGTGGCACTAGATGCATCTGGAGATCTCAACCCATAGATGGTGAGGGAGTCAAACAACTGGTCAGGAGATTATAGGGACCACTGAGGCAGGGCTCTGTTGCTTTGTCTGATCCATGTCACAGTCCTGGTTGGTAGTCCCAGGGAGAGGAGGAGAACTAACATACCATAGCTTGTGACCATAGTGGAGCAGGTTCCAGCGCAGTTCCAGGGCAGAAAATACTGCTTGTGATCACTCACAGACCAGAGCACAGGCCAAAAGAGTAGCAAATGCACTTCTCCTTAGATCATATCACCTTGGAAGAACTAAAAATGTATGGGTCACTAGAAGTATCTCTAAAAACAGTTGCACGAAACCTGTGAAGCTTAGGGCAGTGTATCCTCCACATTGGAAGCAGAGTCCTTCTTTAATAAAGAGTTAAAAGTCAAGAAATGGACTGGAAAATGAGCAAACAACAGGAAAAAAGTCTGACCATAGAAAGTTACTCTGGTGACAAGGAAGATGAAAATACACACTCACAAGAAGGTAGTTATCTTCTTCCTAGTTGAGTCAAAGTTCCTCCATCCAAAACCTCCAAGAAAAATGTGAATTGGTCAAAGGCCATGGAAGAGTTCAAAAAGGATTTTGAAATTCAAGTAAGAAAGGTAGAAGAAAAATTAGGAAAAGAATTGAGAGCAAGAAAATAATGAATGAATAAAATTGAGAATGCAAGAAAATAATGAAAACTGAATCAATAATTTGGTAAAAAAAAAAAAAAAGACAAAAATTACCAAAGAAAATAACATGTTAAAAACAGAGTAGATTAAATGGTTAAAAAAGAGAGAGAAAAAGCCAATGAAAAGACTGCCTTAAAAAGCAGAATGGCCAAATGGGAAAGGAGACACAAAAATTCCCTGAAGATAAAAACTCCTTAAAAAGTGAAATTGGTCAAATGGAAAAGGAGGTACAAAAGTTCAGTGAAGGGGGCGGAGCCAAGATGGCGGAGTAGAAACAGCACTTCCAAGGTGCTCTGCCCCACACAAATTTCAAACAATGTTAAAGGGAGCTCCGAACAACTTCTGGAGCCACAGCACCCACAGAACGACACAGAGAAGCTAACCTCCTGCTGAGGACAGCACAGCAGCCCTGCAGGGAGCGGCCAGGGCAGCGCTCTGAGAGCAGGCAGCACAGCGCACTGGGAACTGACAGCGCAGCACTGAGAGCCTAGCCCAGGTCCGAGGTTTTAGCCCCAGGGCGGCTGGGCCTTCAGCTGGCTGGTGGAACCCCAGAACACCAGCAATTGTGGCGATTCCAGAATTATCAGCACAGATATGCCTAGGACAAAATGAGAGGTTAGTGCGCTATGGACTTTGGGACCAGTATTTGGGGAACACGTGCCTTCCTCCCCTGGGGGCAAAAAGCTGCTGAAGAAACAGCTGCACAGAAGCCATTCTGCAGCATCAGTAGTGGCTCTAGCTCGGGGTCTGTGAACTGTAGTAAGATCCAGCAATCAGTCTGGGGGTTAATCGCTTTTGCTTTAAACTGCCTGGATCTGGATTGTGGTCTGGGGGGGAAGTTTGGGGTGGGTATCCAACTTGCCAGAGTGGGTGGAGGCTTTACAGAGGCCACCCAACTGGCGGAAGTTGTGAAGACCCCACGTTTGGGAGGAAGCTCCCCTGTCTGGTGGCAGAGTCCTACTGTGGCAACAAGCCCAAAAGGCAAGTAATTAAGTGGCAATATGCCTAGGCAAATGAAACAAAATAAACAGAAAAGTTCAACGTTGGACTCCTATTTTAGGGGCAAAGGGGATCAAAGCATGGAGGAGGACTGTGAGGTCAGAACTCCTGCACCAAAAACCCCAAATGAAAATACAAGCTGGCTACAGGCCATAGAGGACCTTAAGAAGCAGATAAGAGAAATGGGGGAAATTTTGGGAAGAGAAATGAAAAAGATGCAAGAAAAGTATGAAATGACAGTCAACAGCCTGACTGAGGAAAATAACACCTTAAAAAATAGACTAACTCAAATGGCAAAGGAGGCCCAAAAGGGCAATGAGGAAAAGAATGCCTTAAAAAGCTGAATTTGGCAGATGGAAAAAGAATCTCAAAAGTTCACTGAGGAGATTCATTCCTTCAGAGTTAGACTGGAGCAAATGGAAGCTAATGACTTTATGAGAAATCAAGATGCTGTTAAGCAGATCCAAACAAATGAAAGATTAGAAGGCAATGTGAAATATCTCATGGGAAAAACCACTGACCTGGAAAATAGATCCAGGAAAGACAATTTAAAAATTATTGGACTACCTGAAAGCCATGATCAAAGAAAGAACCTAGAAATCACCCTTCAAGAAATTCTCAAGGAAAATTGTCCTGATATTTTACATCCAGAGGGCAAAATAGAGGTTGAAAGAATCCACAGATCACCTCCTAAAAAACATCCCCAAAAGAAAACTCCCAGGAATATTATAGCCAGGTTCCAGAATCCCCAGATCAAGGAGAAAATACTCCAAGCAGCCAGGAAGAAACAATTTCAATATTGTGGAAACACAATCAGAATAGCACAGGACCTGGCAGCTTCTACATTGAGGGATCAAAAGGCATGAAATATGATATTCCAGAGGGCAAAAAACCTGGGAATGAACCCAAGGATCACCTACCCAGCAAAACTGAGTATTTTGTTTCAGGGGAAAATATGGTCATTCAGTGGAATAGAGGACTTTCAAGCATTCTTGAGGAAAAAACCAGAGTTGAATAGAAAATTTGACATCCAGATGCAAGAAGCAAGAGATGCCTGAGAAGGTAATCAAGGAAAAGAAATCAAAAGGAACTTATCAAAGTTGAACTATTCCTATATGGAAAAACAATAACTGTGACTGATGTAATCTTTCTCACTATGAAAATAATGGAAGAAGGGTGTGTGGTCATATGAATACATATGTGAATGTGTGTATATATATGTTTACAGTTATACATGGATAGAGGGCATAGGTTGAATTTGTTGGGAAGGGAGGATACTCAAGGGGTGAAATTATGAGGTGAGAGAGGAAAGTGGCAAGAGGATATGGGGAGAGTCAGGGTAGGGTAAACTATCTCATGTAGAAGAAGCAAGGGGAAGTGGCTGCAAGGGAGGGGAAGAATAGGAAGGCAAAAAGTCAAAACCACATTCTCATTGAATTTGGTTCAGGGAGAGAATGACATACATACTAAATGGGATATCTCAACCTGCAGCAGAATAGGGGGAAGGGGGATGAGAGGAGGGATGATGGATGGGAGGGCATCCTTGGGGGGAGGGGAGGTTGGAAGTACCCACTATAGAAGAGGGACAGGATCAAGTAGGGAATGGACCAGGTGGGGGTGGGATGAGTGGGAGGGAATTATAAGCAGCCTTGTACAATATATCTACTATGGTAATGTTTTGCATAGCTAGACATGTACAACATATACTGAACTACTTATCTTCCCAGAGGGAATGGGTGACAAGGGAGGAAGGGAATGGATCTGAAATTCGAGGTCTTAAAATTAAATGTTTCAAATATATATAAATACTATTGTTAATACTCTTTTGCTTGTAATTGGGAGGTAAGATGTGCAGGCATTGGGGCACAGAGATTCACCTTCCTCTAATGGAAAAGTCGAAGGGGGTATGGGAGAAGATATGGGAGAGAGCAGATTGGAGGAAGTGATATCTTGTGGAACTGCTATTCTGGGAAGGTGGGTAGGGGAAAAACAGGGGGGAAAATAACTGTAACTCAAAATCTGGTGGAAATGAATGATGTTAAACAGAAGTTAATAAAGCATTTGTTTAAAAAAAAGATAAATAAATAGAATGACCTACATAAAGGAAGTCTCCAAAAAAAATGATTTAGCAGTTTCTACATTAGAGCATCAGAGAGTTTAGAATATGATATTCTGGAGGGCAAAGGAGCTAGGATTGCATTCAAGAATCAGCTACCCAGCAAAATTGAATATCATCCTTCGGGAAGAAATGGGTGTTTAATGAAATAGAGGACTCTGAAACATTCTTGATGAAAAGACCAGAGCTGAATAGAAAATTTGATTTTCAAATGCAAGACTCAACAGAAGCATGAAAAGGTAAATAGGAAAGAGAAATCATAAGAACCTTAATAAGATTAAGCTGTTTACATTTCTACATGGGAAGATGATACCTATAACTCATAAGAACTTTCCCATTATTAGAGCCATTAAAAGCGGTATACAAAGAGAGAGGACAGGGATGTTAGTTGAATATGAAAGAATGATATATTAAAAAATGAAATTAAGTAGTGAGAGAAATGTACTGGGAGAAAGGGAGAGGTAGAATGGGGGTAAATTAGTAGAATAGAGAAAGAAAAAGCTTTTACAGTTGAGTGGAGGAAGGAGAGGTGACAGTGAGTGCGTGAACCTTATTTCTCATAAGAATTGGCTCAAAGAGGGAATAACATACACACTCAATTGTGTATAAAAATCTATCTTACCCTACAGGAAAGTGGGAGGGGAATGGCATGGGGCAGGAAATAAAAGGGACAGCAGATTGAGGAAGGGGGCAGTGAGAAGTAAAACATTTTTAAGGTGGGAAAAGGTGGAGGGAAGAGAGAATAGAATAAACAGGCAGGAAATCATGTGGAGGGAAATTCAGCTAGCAATAGTAACTGTGAAAAAAAGTTGAAGTAAGTTTCTCTGACAAAGGTCTCATTTCTCAAACATATAGAGATCTGAGTCACATTTATAAAAGTAAGAGCCATTCTCCAATTGAAAAATGATCAAAAAAAGATGAACAGTTTTCAGATGAAGTAATAAAAGCTATCTATAGCCATATAAAAATACTCTAACTCACTATTGATTGGAGAAATGCAAATTAAAACAATTCTGAGATACTACATCCTGCCTATTAGATTGACTAGTAAGACAGAAAAGGAAAATGACAAATATTGGAGGGGATGTGGGAAAATTGGAACACTAATGTACTGTTGGTGGAATTATGAACTGATTCAACCATTCTGTAGAGCAATTTGGAACTATGTCCAAAGGGTTATAAAACTATGCACACCCTTTGACCTGGCAAGACCACTACTATGTCTGTATCCCAAAAAGGTAAAGGACATATATGTACAAAAATATTTATAGTAGTTCTTTTCTGGTGACAAAAAATTGGAAATTGAAGGGATGCCTATCAATTGGGGAATAATTGAACAAGTTGTGGTATGTGATTATGATGGAATATTATCGTACTATAAGAAATGATGAGGAGGATACCCTCAGAAAAACTGGAAAGACTTACATAGACTAATGCCAAATGAAATGTACTGTGTACAAAGTAACATCAGTATTATAAAATGATCAGCTCTAAATGACTTAACTATTCTCAGCAAGCAACGATCCAAGAGAACTCTGAAAGACTTATGATGAAAAAATGCTATCCTTCCCTAGACAAGGGACTGATGGTGTTTGAATACAGAGTGAAGCATACTTATTTTTTACTTTCTTTATTTTCCTTGGGGCTTTTTTTGTCTGTGTTTTCTTTTACAACATGACTAATATGGAAATGCTTCGCATGACTACACATATATAATCTATAGTAAATTGTTAGCCTTCTCAATGAGGCAAGGTGGAGAGGAAGGAAGGAAAAGAATTTGAAACTCAAAATTTTAAAAATGAATGTTAAAAATTGTTTTACATGTAATTGGATTAAATAAAATATTAAATTCAAAAAAAGAAAGAAAAACATGGATAGAGTAGCACAAAATAAGGAAGATTGAAATGAGCAAAAACAAGAACACATTGTATACAGTAACAGCAATATTGTTTTAAGAAAAACTTTGAGTGACTAAGTCATTTTGACTATTATAAATTCCCAAATTAACTACAAAGGGCATATGAGGATGCTGTCTGTATCCAGAGGAACAACTGATAAATATGATTTATGTATGAAGTGTGATTTTACATGTATGTATACACACATACACGTGTGTGTATTTAATTGTATCTAATTTATGTAATCTAATGTATCTAATCTCTAAGAGAGGTGGAGGGAAGAAAAAAAAGGAAAAATGAAATTTACATGATAACTTGATTATATATTTAAAGAAAATAGCAAGTTGTACATAGTAGATTTGTAGTTTCATGTGCAATCATCTTTTTTTATTATACTATGTTATGGAAATGCTTGTTTTTATTCCATAAATTAAAAATATAATGAATTAATTTAAAAAAAAATCTGAGAAGGGGTCCATAGTTTTCACCATATAGATATCAAAGTGGTATATGACACATAAAAGGCTAAGAACTGTTCTGGGTAGAATGGTACATTTGATGAGGCTTTAGAAAATCACATATTAAAATCAGTAGTGGAAATATTACTTTCTATACCTCACCAGGAGTCTCATACTTAACTGATTTGTATTCTCTCTTCCTCCAACCCATGTTCATCATTATTCATTTATTCAGCCATGTCTGACTCTTTGTGACCCCATAGATCATAGCATGTCAGGCTCTTTGTCTTTCACCATCTCCTGAAGTCTGTCCAAGCTCATGTTTATTGTTTTCATAACACTATCTATCCATCCACTGCTGTCCCCAACATAAAAACATATTTACTGTATTTTAAACTTGGGTTTAATGCTGTCCTCTTCTCCTTTTGCCTTAAGTCTTTCCCAACATCAGAGTCTTTTCCAGTGAGTCTGGTCTTCTCATTATGTGGTCAAGGTATTTAAGTTTTAACTTAAATTTTAAGAACTTTGAGTGATTAAGCCATTTTCAGTATTATAAACACCCAAATTTAAAATATAGTAACTCATGAGAAAAAAATCACTCTCTAGAGTGGTATCTTAGATTAGGAAAGGAAAAAAGTGATGGAGGTAGTTTATAATTATGTCATCTGAGTCACTTAGCCTCTCTCTGCCTCACTTCCCTCAACTATAAAAAAGAGGTAATGACAACATCTATCTCAAGATCATTGTGAAGATCAAATGAAATAATATCTGTAAAGTGCTTAGGATAGTGTCTGGAACACAGTAGGCACTTAATAAATGTTTATACCCTTTCCTACCCCTTTTCCTATCCCCCAATTAGGCCAAATATTACAGATGTGATGGTGCTGATGAGGAGTGGTATCTAACACAGCCTCTTACTCTCATTTTTATTGTGGGGTCCCAAACTTCATTTTATTGTACTTCTTCCTCCAAATAATAACCCCCCCAAAAAATAATGCACCAAAAGATTAGTGCTCATGGGACATACTTTACAAGCATGAACTTTGTTACACAGTTCAGAAATAGAAAACAAAACGCAAGAATCAAGAAGCAGGAGGCAATGTTTGCACCTGAGGGAAATTGTTCAGAGACTCTCTGTGCCTATGCAAATGATCTCATTCCAGGTACTTAGAAAAATAAAAGATGTATTCAGGATAACTCTCGGTCACAGAGTCCAAGAATGAAAGCTCAGCTTACATTCCCTAGTGCTTATAACCATAAGTTCCAGCTGCATTGAAAGATCCTGGAGGGAGGAGACAATGGACAATAATTGAAATTCACTAAATTGCCACAAGCTGTGAATATCTCAAGAATCTTGGTTAATTCAGCAACCCATAAAATGCCCCTGTCTAATGTTCTGAACAGCTGAAATTTGAAATTAAATTAAAATCCTGACAGGAGGACAGTTAGTAATCTCAGGGTTCATGTTCCCATTTGTCTCAGTATAAGCACCGTATCTGGCCTCTACCTTCATTCTGGTTTCCTAAATTCTGTGGGATTCTCCCAAATGCACTGGTGATCTCACTGGTTTTATATTTAATTCAGTATATTTTTTACATAATAATGGATAGAGGAGCTAGCCTTGGAAATAGAATGAGTTGGGATCAAATTCTTTCTCTGACACATACTAGGTGAATGGTCAAAAGCAAGTCATGCAACCTTTCAGTGCCCCAGGCAACTCTAAGACTATAGGCCACAGGGGAGTTGCCAGACTGATGGAATCATAGGTCCAGACAAAGAAAAAAAAACTTATTTTCTTTTTTTAATAATATGTACCAGAAGTGGGAATTGAACCCCAAATTTCCTTGTTCTGTGATTTTCTCTCTATTCACACAGCTTCTGACTGAATGATGGATATTCTTTGTTTTGATAGTTTTTTTTTTTTAATCATGTGGACTTGGTCTAAAATTTCTATTTGTCATTGTGTCTTTGATCCAAAGCAACAAAATACTTTGTATTTCTAAAAGAAAATATACCTGGAGGCAGAGGTAAACCAATTATATCAGCAAAAGGGAAAATAATATGAAAGGAAAGTAGAAAATTAAATAGCCTGAAAATGGAAGATAAAATTTTAGAAATAAGAAATATAGGTAAAATAGTAGTTGATATTTAATAGCTAAAAGGGAAATATAAATATTCAATTCACAATAGTCAAGTATCTTATAAGAAGAACCATGGTATTCTTACTTGCTAAGTTGGAAGAAAACATCCAAAACTGAATTTGTTTATTTTTCCTCACATATTCCTCATTCTGATTTCATTAATCTTGTCTGTGGCGCTATATATTCTGTCTCCCAAATCTGAAACTTTGGAACCATTTCTGTCCCTCATCACCCACATCCATTCAATCCAAAGTCTTATTGGTTTTATTGTCATGCCAATTTCACTTATAAAAATCATACATTCAGATTCTAGTATGTGGTCTTGTCATTACCCACAAATACAGCAACTCCATATGCATGAACTCTGAAATTCCCTTAACTGATAACAATCCATTGGCTTTCCACTCTCCCTCTGCCTTCCAATATGAAACCCAACTCTTCATCCACAGTGTGTCCTTTAATCCTTTAACCAATCAGCTCTCTACCCCAACCTATTCTCACCTACCTCCTTTTCTCATATTGATCCCTGGTTGAACCAGTTCAACTCAACACTGTCATTTCCTCTTGAGTCACTAGCCCTTGTCTTATCACTGATTGGTCCTTGCCAACCTTCAGCCTCCCACTTCAGTCCCACTGTCTACCACACTACTTCTATATACATGTTGTTGAAGAAAAGTAGGATTATGTAACCTTTCTGACTAGATCTATTACAAATTTATGTTACACAACCTCAACTGAGCCCTCCTAACTTCTAGGCAATCCTTTTTATACTTCCCTAATTAATTCACTATCCCAACTCACTACAAGAATTCTTCACAACCTTTTCCTCTCTCCTCAAGCCTCCCATGTCTAGCCTTCCCCATACCCTCTCAACTGAGGATCTAGCTTCTGATTCTACTGAAAAAATGCAGGCAGTTCACCTCCTTATCTCCCCACTTTCTCATCTCATATCACTCATATGCATTGTTTCACTATATCCTCCTTCATTTTTATCTCAAATGAAGAGATATGTGCATTCTTCTTCCCAGGGCAAACCCCTCTCTACCTACACAAGTGATCTCATTCTGTCCCATCTCCTCCAACAGATTGATCCCTTGATCATCCCCTCTCTATCACTTATTTTCTATCTCTCTTAATGTGAAGACCATCTTCAATAGATGCCTCCATTAACTCTCCTTTCATTCTCTTCTTAACTCTCTACAATCTGGCTTCTGGTCTTAACATTCCACAAAAATTGCTCTCTCCAAAATTAATAATGATTTTTTTGGGAAATGGTATTTTATTTTTTCCAATTACATGTAAGGATAGATTTTAGCATTCATTTTTTATAAAATTTTGAGTTCCAAATTTTTCTCCCTCCTTCCCTCCATCCCTTCTAACCCTCCTGCCCAAAATAGCAAGCAATCTGATATAAGTTAGACATGCACAATGATATAAACACATTTCCACATTAGTCATGTTGTGAAAGAAGAAACAGAACAAAAGGGGAAAGCCAGGAAGATAAAAAAAGTGAAAATAGTATGCTTTGATCTGTATTCAGACTCCATAGTTCTTTCTCTGGATGTAGATAGCATTTTCCATCATGAGTCTTTTGGAATTGTCTTGGATAACTATACTGCTAAGAAGAGGTAAGTTTATCAAAGTTGGTCACTGCACAATGTTGCTATTACTGTGTACAGTGTTGTCCTGGTTCTGCTCACTTCACTCAGCATCAGTTCATGCAAGTTTTTTTTCAGATTTTTCTGAAAATGATGAGCAGGTGCTCATCATTTCTTTTTTTGTAACAAATGCTTTATTAACTTCTGTTTTACATCATTCATTTCTGCCAGATATCGAGTTACAATTTTTCCCCTTTTTCCCCTACTCGCCCTCCCAGAATAGCAGTTCCACAAGATATCACTTCCTCCAATCTGCTCTCTCCCATATCTTCTCCCATACCCCCTTCAACTTTTCCATTAGAAGAATGTGAATCTCTGTGCACCAATGCCTGCACATCTTATCTCACCATTACAAGCAAAAGAGTATTAATAATAGTATTTATATATATTTGAAACATCTAATTTTCAGACCTCGAATTTCAGAACCATTCCCTTCCTCCCTTGTCACCCATTCCCTCTGGGAAGATAAGTAATTCAGTATATGTTGTACATGTCTAGCTATGCAAAACTTTACCATAGTAGATATATTGTACAAGGCTGCTTATAATTCCCTCCCACCCATCCCACCCCCCACCTGGTCCATTCCCTACTTGATCCTGTCCCTCTTCTATAGTGGGTACTTCCAACCTCCCCCCCCCCCAGGAATGCCCTCCCATCCATCATCCCCAGTCTCATCCCCCTTCCCCCTATTCTGCTGCAGGTTGAGATGTCCCATTTAGTTTGTATGTCATTCTCTCCCTGAACCAAATTCAATGAGAATGTGGTTTTAACTTTTTGCCTTCCTATTCTTCCCCTCCCTTGCAGCCACTTCCCCTTGCTTCTTCTACATGAGATAGTTTACCCTACCCTGACTCTCCCCATCTCCTCTTGCCACTTTCCTCTCTCACCTCATAATTTCACCCCTTGAGTATCCTCCCTTCCCAACAAATTCAACCTATGCCCTCTATCCATGTATAACTATAAACATATATACACATGTATTCATATGACCATACACCCTTCTTCCATTATTTTCATAGTGAGAAAGATTTCATCAGTCACAATTATTGTTTTTCCATATAGGAATGTAAATAGTTCAACTTTGATAAGTTCCTTTTGATTTCTTTTCCATGATTACCTTCTCAGGCATCTCTTGCTTCTTGTGTCTGGATGTCAAATTTTCTATTCAACTCTGGTTTTTCCTCAAGAATGCTTGAAAGTCCTCTATTCCACTGAATGACCATATTTTCCCCTGAAACAAAATACTCAGTTTTGCTGGGTAGGTGATCCTTGGGTTCATTCCCAGTTCTTTTGCCCTCTGGAATATCATATTCCATGCCCTTTGATCCCTCAGTATAGAAGCTGCCAGGTCCTGTGCTATTTTGATTGTGTTTCCACAATATTGAAATTGTTTCTTCCTGGCTGCTTGTAGTATTTTCTCCTTGATCTGGGGATTCTGGAACCTGGCTATAATATTCCTGGGAGTTTTCTTTTGGGGATCTTTTTCAGGAGGTGATCTGTGGATTCTTTCAACCTCTATTTTGCCCTCTGGATGTAAAACATCAGGACAATTTTCCTTGAGAATTTCTTGAAGGGTGATTTCTAGGTTCTTTCTTTGATCATGGCTTTCAGGTAGTCCAGTAATTTTTAAATTGTCTCTCCTGGATCTATTTTCCAGGTCAGTGGTTTTTCCCATGAGATATTTCACATTGCCTTCTACTCTTTCATTTGTTTGGATCTGCTTAACAACATCTTGATTTCTCATAAAGTCATTAGCTTCCATTTGCTCCAGTCTAACTCTGAAGGAATGAATCTCCTCAGTGAACTTTTGAGATTCTTTTTCCATCTGCCAAATTCAGCTTTTTAAGGCATTCTTCTCCTCATTGCCCTTTTGGGCCTCCTTTGCCATTTGAGTTAGTCTATTTTTTAAGGTGTTGTTTTCCTTAGTCAGGCTGTTGAACCTCATTTCATACTTTTCCTGCATCCTTCTCATTTCTCTTCCCAATTTTTCCTCCACTTCTCTTCTTTGATTTTTAAAGTCCTTCTTAAGGTCCTCTATGACCTGCAACCCACTCATGTTTTCCCCTGGGGCTTTTGGAGCAGGACTTCTGACCTCACAGCCCTCTTCTCACTCTATACTTTGATCCTCTTTGCCCCCAAAGTAGGAGTCTAAGGTTGCATTTTTCTGTTTAATTTGTTTCCTTTGCCTTGGCATGTTGCCACTTAATTACTTGCCTTTTGGGCTTGTTGCCACAGTATGGCTCTGGTGCCAGACTGGAATTTTCGTCCTGAACGTGTGGGGGGGCCAACTTCTGTTTCTGGAAACCCACCCACGACCTCCACCTCAGATCACAATCCAGATCCAGGGAGGTTAAAGCAAGAGTGATTACCCCCCAAAGACTGATTGCTGGATCTCCCTACAGTTCGCAGGCCAGGAGCTGGAGCTGCCTCTGAAAACTACAAAATGGCATGTCTCCTCAGCAGCTTCTAGCCCCCAGGGGAGGAAGCCGATGCGTTCCCCAAATACTGGTCCCAAAGTCCATAGGGCACTAACCTCTCACTTTGTCCTAGGCATGTCTATGTTGATAATTCTGGAATTGCCACAACTGGTGGTGTTCTGGGGTCCCTCCAGCCTGCTGCTGGCCCGGCCAACCTGGGGCTAAAACCGTGACTCAGGCGGACCTGTGCTCACCTCCCCGCACATTGTGTGCTGCCGGCTCCCAGACAGCTGTGCTGGTCTTTCCTCCAGGGCTGCTGTGTTATCCTCAGCAGGAGGTTAGCTTCTCTGTGTTGTTCTGTGGGTGCTGGGGCTCCATAAGTTGTCCAGAGTCCCCTTTTACATAGTTTGGAGGTAGTCTGGTGGGGAGAGTGGATTGGACACACTGTTTCTACTGTGCCATCTTGGCTCCACCCAAAATTCACCTCTGATTTCTCTTCTGACCTCCAGGCTCACGTTTCCAAATGCCTATTAGTGATCTTGGACTAGATGTCCTAAAGATATCTTA
Organism: Gymnobelideus leadbeateri; assembly: GCA_011680675.1. NCBI lineage: Eukaryota > Metazoa > Chordata > Mammalia > Diprotodontia > Petauridae > Gymnobelideus > Gymnobelideus leadbeateri. The sequence continues at coordinate 28,529 of WOXC01002038.1, forward strand.
AATTCTGCAGAGCCAAACCTGAACTCATTTTATTTCCCCCCCAAATCTTCCCCACTTTCAAATTTCCATATTACTGTTGAGGAAATGGCCATCCTCCTAGTCCCTAAGCTCAAAACCTCAGTATCATCTTCCAATCTTTACTATCTTTTTCCTTCCCCTCCTCCCCCTCCCCTGGTCATGGCAAGTTTGTTCCCAAGGTCTGCTGACTTCCCCTTTGATCTGTCAAATAATCTCCCATCTCTTCTGACATTGACAGCACTGTGGTGCTAGCCCTCATTGCCTCATGCCTAGACTATTATAATAGCCTTCCAGTTGTTTTGCCTACTACAAGTCTCTCCCTATTCCATTTATTCCTCCATTTGACCCCCAAAATTATTTTACTAAAGAAGTTGGACCATGTCGTACAGACTCCCCAATCAGTAAACTTCAGTGACTCCATGTCACCTCCAAGACAATATAAAATTATCTGTTTGTTGTTCAAAACCTTACATAACCTAGCCCTCATCTATCAGTCCTATACATACTCCCTATCCCCACATAGTCTTTGATCCAGTGACACTGGTCTCCTTGCTGTTCCTTGAACAAGACACTCCAAATCTTCTTTCTGGGTATTTTTGTTGGCCATTCCCCATGTCTGGCATTTGTTGAATAGTTCAGAAATAGATTGATTATCCATTGATCATTTCCTTGTATATAACTTGTTTATACATAGCTCTTTTCATGTTGTCTCCCTCATTAGATTGTGGGCAGAGACTGTCTTTTGCCTTTGTCTTCCTAGCATTTAACACAGTGCTTGGCACATAGTTGATGTTTAATAGATTTTTATTGACTGACTGACTATTCCCACTGCCACCTCCTACAATATATGCAAAACTTAATTTTCACCTATTTGAGTATTGCGATTGTCTCATCACAAGTCCTTGCTTTACAAGCCAACTCCCAACCATTATTCACACCCCTACCACACTACATCCCTTATTTATAAATCTAGTGATGTCATTCCTTTATTCAAAGCCCTCTAGCCTTACCTAATAGCATGGCATAGACAAGATTACCCTCTGGTTAGCTGGCAGATTGTTCAAAGTGCATTACTCAGAACTATGATGTTTTTTGCAGCATACTGAATCCCAAAGTGTCAGTGAATATAATGGTCTATTTAAACAGTCATAGACATAAAGGAATTGTATCAGAGATGCAAAGTAAATGTGATTCAATGAGGTCAGGAGCAAGGAGTGGGGAAGGAACTTCAAGAATTAAAGCAGAATATAGTGTCTTTGGAAACTGAAGAAAAGGAAAGGGGTTTGGGATAAGATTATATGATGTATTTGCCCAAGAAGACAAGGTCATATGTGGGACTGTCCATAGGGAAAGTAGTTTGTGCAATTATCTAGATTTGGTTATGATAGAGCCCCATCTCTTGGTAGGAAGCATATTAAAAGCCCAAGAAAGAAACAATCAGAAGCCTTGAATATCTTAACAAAAGCAAGTTCTCCAAGTGTACACTAAATAATAGATTTTTTTTTTACTTTAGCATAAAACAGTTCAAAAAGGATTGGTTCAGAAAAACACACACACATACACACACAAAACTGCATTTTTAGACCATGGTCATCATATAGAATATAAGACAATATAATAAATGGAAAAGCAGGAAGGCAGATTTTACATACAGGTAAAGAATTACTTTTCCATTACAAGATGTAATTGAAGGGCTTTCACCATCTGGTACTACCCTGATCACTTGAGCCTTATCTCATCTCATTTATTAATTTGATATTTTATACAAACTTTCCCCTGTGTCAGCCTCTAAATCGTCTCCTAGTCTTGGAACTCCATACCCCTTCCACCTGAGGAACTCCAAAGTATTCTTTAAAACCTAATTAAAACTTCCCCCCTCCTTCTAGAGTTTTCTGATTCTAGATAGTAATGATCTCTTCTTTGATCAAACATCATATAGTACATTGTATTCCTCTTCCATGTATTTGTCACTATTTTGTAAACATATCTATGTATTACCAAATGTAATATGCATTTATCATACACACATATCATGTTCCAAAAGTCTTAGTTTTAAGGTATTGGCGGTTAAAACTGCACTAAGACTTTAGGGACACCATATAAAAAAAGACATAGAGACAGAGACCTATAGAGATAGAGACACCAAGAGATATGTAGAGAGATAAATATAGATACAAATATAGATATAGATATAGACATAGGCCCCCAAGCCAGCCAGAAACAGGAATCCATTCTCTCAGCAGCCATTGTACTAGATGTAACCCCATTAATTTTGTATCCCTAGTCCATATCACCAGGGAACAAGGAAATATACTTTTTAAATATATTTGAAATAGAGCATTTACTGGTTTAAATTAGTGTTTTCTTACAGTATCCATTCTTTAAAGACAGAAATGGAAAACCTCTACCTTTTTCTCTTGTTCTATTTCTGATAAAAAGCATACAATGTATTCTTCCTTGAGATCGATCTGGTTTTTCTCTTCATGTGTCTCTCTGTTCTCATCTTCAGTCCTCCTAGCCTATCTTCTCTTTTTGTTTGTAAATGGGCTTTCATTTTATTACTTCCACATTTTCAAAAATTCCACAGGGTTTCCTTCTTCTGACCACAGTGCCTTCATTCATCTAGGACTATACAGTTACAGCAGCAGCTGGCTGGATGCCTTCTCTGTGTTTATTTTATTGACAATCTGAGTGATCTTTGTGAAAGGACCTTGCCCCCATACTGTTTCTATTGCATGAAATAGGATAGTTTAAACATTATGGTGTCTGCTTGCCCATTGTAATGCCATTTTTTTCTTCCAATAAGCCTAGGTCTTGTCTTGCATTCTTCCAAAAGCAGCTTTCTAAGCCCTCAACTAGCACACAACAGTCTAGGCCTCCACAAGAGTTTTCTTGATCCTCATTAAGTCAATGGCAGCAGGGACCATTTTACATTTGACCAACCCACGGCAATGGGTTGTGGGAAGCCTAGCGGTACCATAAGAAAGTAGGACTAAGAAGAATTCAGAGATACTTAGGAAGACTTATACAAACTGGTGAGAGGCCAGACACAGTGGGTCACATCTATAATCTCTACTACTAAAAAGACTAGAGGTGATAGATCACTTGAGCTCTGAGTTTCTGGGGGGCTGAAGCCAATTGATTGCCTGTATTAAATCTGACACCAATATGGTAAGCCCCAAGATGATGTGAGAAGAGGAGGTAGTTGGATAAGGGGCCTCACTTCAGGTTGTAAATAGAATAAGTCAGTGCTTCCATGCTGGACAGCAGCCTGGGTGAGTTAGACATAGCCAGTCTCAAACTAATGGGAGACAATGTGGCATAGTGGAAAGAGCACTAGTTTGGCAGTCAGAAGGTTCAAATTCTATCTCTCATGATTACCTAGCTCTGTGACCTTGGGGCACAACCTTCCAATCTCTATCTTTCTCATCCACAAAAGTAGGGTTCAATGACCTCTAAACTTCCAGTCCTAGATCTATGATCCTACATTTATCCTAGAGAACAACCTATATCCCAAGCACAAAGATGTAATGGAAAACAATCAGCTTTATGGTGGGTGACTTCAGAACTCTGATGATGCAATTACCAACCTCAGTATAAGAAGTCTAATCTGGAAACATGAGTCTTTCCTCTTGAGGGGATGGCCTCAAGGTATCAAAAGAGGCAGTTTTCAGACACCTATTGAATTGTTTCGCTTAGCTGTATTTTTTGGTAAAAGGAAGGGTTAAACTGAGGTGGAGTGGAGGGAAGTAAGTTGAAATCACCTATGTAACAATCCCTGGCAATTAGACGGATGAATGGTGGATATTATATACATATATATGAATATACAGACATATATGTATATATGTGAATACATATGAAGAAAGGGAGAGAGAGACAGAGAGACAGAGAGACAGAGAGAGAGGTGGGGGACAAATAAAATTAATATATATATTTTTAAAAATGAGCCTATCTGGTCATGCTTATCTCCCCTCCAGTGCGCGCGCACACAAACACACACACACACACACACACACACACACACACACACACACACAGCAAGAGAGAGAATGAAAAGTTTTTTCCCTCCAGAGCCTCCAGGATTGCCCCTTAGGTTTTAGCCTCCCTCTAGCTCACCTCTGGTTTATGGCAGCCAGTGTGGAAAGTTGTCCACCTCCTTGGAACCAAGGTTAGAGTCTACAAGCCCAATCTTTCAGCAGTTTTTGACTTTAAAGAAACAGGAAAAGCTTCTTTCACCTACACCAGGCCTAACCTAGGATATCAATTTTAGGATAACAGGTCTCTTCTAGAGCTCAGCTCTCTTACCTGCTTCTCTGGTTCTGTGGCTCTTTGCCCTAAAATAGTCTGGTTTCTCCTTATGAACTAATGTCCCCAAGTATACCTGCCCTTAGCTCCCTACTGTTGACTGAGATAATCTGATAGGCATACCCAGGGACCAATGGAGAATGGATCTATTTCCCTACGTTCCAGCTAAGTAGCCAATCGCAGACATCAGGGTCACAAGGGATTTGCTTTACCTGGAGCTCCTCTCCCCTAGGATTCCTTAAAACTGTCTACTACAATAAATTTACCAATAAAAATTCAAGAGCATCTCAAAATAATAATATTATCAAGTTTCTACCGTCGCCGTAACTCAGCAGGATTGTGTCATCATTTAGTTCATGATACAAAGGTCTCATTAAGAGATAGCAAGGGGTAGTAGACAGACTACAATCTTCCAAGTTTTCACTATCAAAAGAATGAGTACATCAAAAGGAGGTTAGGAACAGAGGGATGAATGATGGTATAGAATATGTTCTTTCTGCATGTCTGGGCCTGCGATTGACCATTGACTATTACAGTTTCGTAGTCCCATAGGATGGGAATTGGGACTAAATGCCAGTAAGCATAAGGAAACCCCCCTTATAGCCGTGTTTATCTCTTCAGTGGCATCCCATTGAAGGCTGAAGAATTGAGTTCACAAAGAACTCCCTGCAAAATTCCCTCTGCCTTAACAGAATTTGCTAGCCACAATGGCCCAAGTGATCCAGTCAAACTTTCCTAGGTGCTTGAAAGATCTCCCAGTTAGAAGAAGGGGAAAAGATAAGCTTTCCTTTGGATTAGAGGGGGTTCAAATCAGAGACTCCACTCCACATGGAGAGGGAGGTCAGAGTCAGAGACTCAGGCCCACCCAGGGATGCCAAAAAGCTGTTGTGGTTTAAACCCAGGGATTCCAAAAACTGTTGAAGTCTCTGCCCACCCTAAAACTGTTGTGGTTTCATGATATGTTGTGGTGGAAGAGTCTCAAAGAATTCAGAGTCAGACCACCTCTAATCCAAGTATAGGCATTTATTGAGATTGATGCCTCTCGTGAAGTAGGCTAAGTTCCAACAGGAACCAGCAACTTCAGAGAAAGCAATATGGAATTTTACAGGGTAAAGAGGCAATTACATACATAGAATAGAGGAAATCATTAGTATTAAAGAGGCAAGAGGAGTTTGTTAAGGGATTAGGTAAGGGAGGAGGGGTCCCT
>WOXC01002039.1:0-73037 GCA_011680675.1 Gymnobelideus leadbeateri
ATTGTTAATTTGGCACATTTATCCCAAGAGAATATCACAAAAAGACACTTTCTTATAAATGGATCTGAAAATAGAATATTGTCTCTCAACTCAGAGTCCAGATGGCAGTCAGCTCATTAAAAGTTCTCAAGAATTTGTGACCTAGAAGGGATTTATTTTCTTAGTAGGAGCGTTATTTTGAAATTTGGAGAGTAGAAGGCTAGTTGAAGCATGTCAAAAACCCCTGCTGAATAGCTAGAGAACAATAGCATATAGCTGCATGGAATAGATAAGACTGAAACCAGAATAATTGCTGAAAAGAGAAGAGGTCAAGATTTGTTTTTGTTTTAAATATTACCTACTTCAATTTTGCTTGTCTGCCTAGCTTTTATCTTTCACTCAGTTTGACTAAACAACCACTGTGATAAGGCTCACTATCCTCTCTGGATGTAGGGGAGTGGTGATGTATCCCATTATCTCCCTGAGAAGAGTCTTTCCTGAGACCAAATCTTGAAGGGTGTTGACATTCTACCTAAATTCATTCCTCAATGATTAAAAAACTCCCACCTCATTTTACCCTTCCCACCCCAGTAATTCAGAACATCCAGCTATTGTTATGCAATCTTGTTCTCTGCCACCCAGCATAGTCTGCTACATTGTTTCAACTATCCTTAACCCAAACTCACTCAACCAGTATCCCAATCTAAAACTGTTCATTCCTTCCAAGCTTTTAAATGCCTGAACCTGTTCTCATCTTCAAACTTCTTTTCCAACAAGAGTTCATCTTCTTGAACTCACTGAAACTTGGCTCCTTCCTGATCACATAGTTGCCCTAAGTGGTGCTCTTTTATTGTCACTCCCTTACTGATTAGTCTTGAAATACTGCTTCCTCTCCATTGACACCCATAGAGCACCTATGTTCTATAGAAGGCTTCCATACTCATGGACTGTAAAATTCCCTTATCTGATCAGAATCTATTGCCATTTCATGAGTCCTTCTAACTTGCCTCTACCTATTCTTTATCTTCATCAAAACTTACAAACTCTCTACTTCTCAGCTCTTTCTGTGGCTCTCAACCTTGTATTGGCTACACTCCCCATCCCCACCCCCCCACCCCTTTCCATAGCTTGACACTATGGTAAAGCAGTCTTATTGTGTACTCTTCTTTTTAGCCCCTTGCTCCTCCTTTGTTCTACCACCAGTATTACCCTTCAAAACCTCAACCTTGGATTACTCCAATAATCTGTTGCTGTTGAAAGAAGTTGGAGAAAATCATGAAACTGTGCTTATTGGTTCCTTGAAAAGTCTTTCATAATCCTCCTTAAAATCCATGTTTTTTTGTTTCCCTCTGTTGATTATCCTAAATTTATCCCATATATATCTTATAATTGTTTGAGTGTCCCTCACTAGACTGAGCTTCTTGAGAACAGGGATTTCTTTTGTTTTGTTTTGTTTTTGTTTTGCTTTGTAACTCCAGAGTTTATCACAATGCCTAATACAATGCTGCTTAAATGCACATTACTTAATTATACCCTATATGAAAAATTTCCATTGTAGAGAAAATTCTGTGTAACAAAATAAATAAAATGTCCATTCTTATCCACTTACGCAGATTAGAGGAAATGAATCCAATTTTCTAGTTTTATCCAAGGCAAAGTTAAAAATACCAAAATACATCTGAAATAAAGATATTTATGTTATATTTATAACCTGGTTAGAAAGCCTTCTCTCAGGGCTTTCCAACATAATTTCCTGTTATATATATGCCAAACATACATAGAATACTGTTTCCAGAAAATATTTTTTTAAAATTTAGACTCCGCTTATTTTTAATAGTATTTTATTTTTTTCCCAATTACATGTCAAAACAATTTTTAGTATTTATTTTTACAAGATTCTTAATTCCAATTTTTTTTCCTTCCATCCCTCCCCTCCCCTTTTACTAAAATGGTAGGCAATTTGAATTCGGTTATATATGTGCTATCATGTAAAATATATTTCCATATTAGTCACAGTTGTGAAAGAAGAAACACATCCAAAGGGAAAAAAAGACAAAGGAGAATAAAGCTAATGAAAAAAAAAAGTATACTTTGATCTGTATTTAGAGTCCATCAGTTCTTTATGTGGATATGGATATCATTTTCCTTCATGAATCCTTTGTACTTGTTTTGGGTCATTATATTGCTGAGAAGAGCTGAGTCATTCATAGTTGATTATCACATAGTTGATTATGTTACTGAGGCTATGTACAGTGTTTGACTGGTTCTGCTTATTTCATTTTGCAGCAGTTTATCTTTCAAGGTTTTTCTCAAATATGCCTGTTAATCATTTCTTATTGTGCCATAGTATTCCATTATATTAATATACAGCAGCTTTTCCAGTCATTCCCCAATTAATGGGCATCCCCTCCATTTCCCATATTCTATTACCACAGAAAGGGCTGCTATGAATCTTCTTACACATATATGTCTTTTTCCCTTTTATGATCTCTTTAGGATACAGACCTATTACTGGAATTTCTGGATCAAGATGGATTCATGGTTTGGTTGACCTTTGGATATGGTTCCAAATTGATTTTGGTTGGATCAATTCACAACTCCACCAATAGTGCATTAATGTCCCAATTTTCCCACATGCTCTCCAACATTTATCATCTTCCATTTCTGTCATATTAGCCAATCTGATAGGTATGAGATGGTACCTCAGAGTTATTTTAATTTACATTTCTCTAATAAAAAAGGATTTAAAGCATGTGCCTATAGATGACTTTGATTTATATATCTGAAAACTGCCTGCTAATATCATTTGACTATCTGTCAATTGGGGAATGGCTTAGTTTCTTATAAATCTGACTCAGTTCTCTATATATTTTAGAAATGAGGCCTTTATCAGAGTCATTTACTGTAAAGTTTGTTTTCTAATTCTCTGCTTTCCTTCTAATCTTAGTTCCATTGGTTATGTTTGTCAAAAAGCTTTGTAATTTGATATAATCAAACTTATCTTTTTACATTGTGTAAAGCTCTCTCTCTTTTGTTTGGGTATCAACATTGTGTAAGGCTCTCTATGTCTTGTTTGTGCATCAACCAATAACTAACTTAACTTCTTTAAGAATTTAGATGCTATTCCACTTGGTACATATATACTTATTATTGAGATTACTTCATTGTCTATGGCACCTTTTAGCAAGATGTAGTTTTCTATCTCCTTTCTTATCTCTTTTAAAAAGGTCTATTTTTGTTTCTTATCTCTTTTTAAAAGGTTTATTTTTCTTTCTGCTTTGAGATCAGGAGTATGACCCCTCCTTATTTATTTATTTATTTATTTTTTACTTTGATTGAAGCATAATAGATTCTGCTTGAGGCCATTATTTTCACTCTATGATTGTTTCTCTGTTTCAGGTGTGTTTCTTATAAACAACATATTGTAGAATTTTGGTTTTTGATCCACTCTGCTATCCACTTTCATTTTGTGGAGGAATTTAGCCCATTCACATTCACAGTTGTGATTAATAACTAGATATTTCTCTCCATTCTTTGTTCCTCTCTACTTTCACACTTTCCTCCCTTGAACAGTGTTTTTTTTTTTTTTCATCTATCACTTCCCCTAATGTAACCCCTGTTCTGTCAATCTGTCCCTTTACTTAATCTCTTCCCCTCTTATTTTCCTGTTGGGTAAGACATATTTCTATATTCAACTGATTATGTATGTTATTCCCTCTTTGAGCCAATACTGAAAAAAGCAAGTTTCAAGTGATGCCCATTGCCCACCCTCCCATCTTTCCCTCTATTGGAATAGGTTTTTCATGTCTCTTTGTGTAAAATAATTTACCCCATTCTATCCCTCCCTTCCTTCAGCACCCAGTGTACTCCTCTTTCCCATCCCTTAATTATTTCTATGTTATTCTCTCAAATCTGCCTCATACTCATACCCTCTATCTATGTGTATTCTTTCTAACTCTATTAGTAGTACAATTTTTAAGAATTACAAGTATTAACTTCCCATGCAGGATGGAAAAAGTACAGCTCCTTTGATTCCCTAATGTTTTCTTTTCCTTTTTTACCTTTAGAATTCTCTTGGGTCTTGATATTGGAGATCAATTTTTTCTTCAATTCTGGTCTTCTCCCTACCAAAACTTGAAATATTTCTATTTCCTTGAATGACATTGTTGTTGTTGTTTTGTTTTCTCTTGAATGCTTAATGTAGCCGGGTAGGTGATTCTTGCTTATAGTCCTAGCTCCTTTACTTTCTGGTATATCATATTCCATGACTTCTGATTCCTTAATGTTGTAGGTCTTAAGTAATGTATAATTTGGATTATGGCTCCTTCTATATTTGATTTTTTTTCTTTCTAGCCACTTGCAGTACTTTTCCTTGAACTGATAGTTTTGTAGTTTGATTATAATGTTCACTGGAGTTTTTTTGTTTTGTTTTGTTTTGTTTTGTTTGTTTTGTTTTGTTTTTTTAATTTTAGGATCTCTTTCCTGAGGTAAGCAGTGGATTCTTTCAACGTCTATTTTGTCTTCTGGTTTTAGCATATTGGGGCAGTTTTCATTGATAATTTCTTGAAAGATGCTGTCCAGGTCTTCCTTTTGATTATGACTTTCAGATACTCCAATGACTCTGATATTGTCTCTCCTGGATCTATTGTTTAAATGTTTTTTTTTTTTTCCAGCAAGGTATTTTATACTTTCTTCAATTTTTATTTTCATTCTTTTGAATTTGTTTGATGGATTCTTTATCTCTCATAGAGACATTAGTTTCCACTTGCCTAATTCTAATTTTAAAGGATTTGTTTTCTTCAGTTAGCTTTTGTACCTCCTTTTCCATCTGTCAAATTGTAATTTTTAAATAACTGTTTTCTTCAATAGATTTTTTGTATTTTCCATTTGATCAATTCTACTTTTTAAATAGTTGTTTGCTTTTTCCAAGCTGTTGCCTATTTTTTTTTTAATAATTCTCTTACATCACTCATTTCTTTTCCCAATTTTTCTTCTACCACTCTTATATGATTGTTAAACTTTCCATGACTTCTTTCTGGGCTTGAGATCATTTCCCATCTTCTTTGGGGTTTTGCCCATAAGTATTTTGACATTGCTTTTCTCTTCTGAGTTTGTGTCATCATCTTCCCTGGTACAATAATAATTTTCTATGTTCAGATTCTTTTTATGCTGTTTTTCACTCATCTTTTTTGGACTTTTTCCTTCCTTTTAAATTTGAGTTTCTGCTCTCCAGGGTGGAAGGGGGTACTGACTCAAGCTGCTTGTGTCAGAGGTTGCATATCCTGCTGTTTACCTTGTGGTACACTGATGTTGTCATGAGGCCCATGGGGTACCCTCACATTTGGTGCTGCACTAAGGGGGTGTGGTGGGGCATAGTTGCCACTTCTCAAGGCTGTAGAAGTCTGGCAGCTGACCTATTGCTGAGCCAGGATCCTAGTGCTGGTGTCTGATATGTGCAGAGGCCAGTGGGGTGTTTCTGCAGTACCTGGGACTACAATAAGCACGTGTGGCAATCTGGTTCTGAAGGCTGCCTCTTTGACCTGGGATATGCTGAAGCACATGATGGAGGCCCACAGTGCAGATGCCTGCCTGTTTGCTTGGGCACCACTAGTGTTGGCATCTACCTGTTTGCCTGGGCCTATACTGAAGCATGTAGCAGTTTTCAGAGCTGAAGTTGGACCATTTTGGCTATGTAGAATAATGGGGGGGGCGTGGTCCTGGTATTGACATTTACCTGCTCCACTGCCTTGTGGCTCAGGATCTTTGCTGGTTTGACACTTCTTGTCCTGACCTGTGTTTCCCTTTTACAAGAGTGAGACAGACCTTTTTTGTCATTATTTCAAGTTTCTTGGCCTAAAAAATTGTTTTATGCCATTTTTTCTGGTTCTGCTGTTCCAGGATTTTTGAGGGGCACTATTTTATAGTTGTTTGGAGGTGAATAGGGGGCAGTTAGGGCAATTTTCTGATTACTCCACCATCTTGGTTCCTGGAAGTCTTGTTTTGATAGGTTTTTAAGATGAACATTTCCTTGAATTTTTCCCTGCTGAGTTTCCTTTATATGTAAAAATAAACTTTTAAGAAAATTACATTTGAACCTAGTATAATCTTTTAAAGTAGGAAATTGGCCTTAAATTTAAATTTAAGAGGCTTAATTAAAAAGAATTTGTGTTTTTATTCATAACTTGTTACCATTGGAAAGTACAGTATAGATGAGATAAGAGTCTTCACAGGGAATTAATAAGTTATTTTTCTATTATCTCCATCAGGAATTACCTAAAGTTTTTTTTTTAATATATCTTTTCAATTTATATGAGAATAGATTTTAAGTGGGAAAAGATTAGCATTTTATTCTACTAATGAAAAATTGCCACCATTGAAATCACTACAGAACTATCATCATTGCTTCATTCTAGGATATTTTGCTTTCCTATACATTGAACATTATAGTTCTAAATCTCAAGTAACTCATAATTATATTTACTAAAAATTCCTTCACAAATTATGGTCTTAATATCTTTATTCCAATATTAGTTGCAAATCTATTTGATCACCTGTTCTTAAAAGTATAAAATCAACTCTGATTTCATTTGGAATTTACATGGAGCAAATAAAGGGGATTTGACTCTAGCCATATTGGTGTCATAAAAGGCATTTGATAGGAATCTTTCTTTACCTATTTTTCATACACTTTAAGTAGTTGGGATTAATTGTTCCTGAAGTATTTGATAGAATGCACTTGAAAACTAATCTAGTATTGGAAATTTCTTTTTTCTTAAAGAACTTATTTATGGCTTATTCAATTTCTTTTTCTAGTGTAGGGTTATTGAAGTATTCTATTTCCTCTCTGTTAATTGCGGCATTTTATATTTTGTAAATAATTATCCATTTTACTTAATTTATCAGTTTGCCAAGATATAATTGAACAAAATAACTTAGTAATTGCTTTAATTTCATCTTCATTGGTAGGTAGCATATTCACCCTTTTCATGTTTGCTACAGGTGAATGGTTTTAATTTTTCATCAAATTAACAAATGAGTTATCTATTTTATTATTTTTTCCATAAAACCAGCTCCTAGTATTATCAGTTCAAACTTACTTTCTTTCAACTTTATCAATCTGTCCTTTGATTTTTCAGGATTTCCAAATAGTTGTTTAATTGAAGATTTTTAATTTGTTCTTTATTTCTGTTCTTATAATTGTGTGGCCAATTCACTTTTATGTGTTTTATTTATTTTATTGATGTAAGCATTTAGAGATGTACATTTTCCCCTAAGTACTTGGTTGGCTGTATCCTAAAAAATGTATGTCTTCTATTTTTTCTAATTTCTTTAATGAATTTATTGGTTGTTTATATTTGTTCTTTAATGCACTCATTTTTAGAATTAGTTTTTTTTAATTAACTTTTTTTTTTAAAGCAATTGGGGTCAAGTAACTTGCTCAAGATTACACGGCTAGTCATTATTTATGCGTGGGTGCTCATTTTCTGAGGCCGGATCTGATCTCGGGTCATCCCAACTCCGAGGCCAGCGCTCTTACTCACTGTGCCACCTAGCTGTCCCTTTAGGGCAATTGGGGTTAAGTAACTTGCCCAAGGTTACACGGCTAGGTTTTTGTTTGTGTGGATTAAGTGTCGGAGGCCGGCTCCGAACTCAGGTCCTTCTGACTCCAGGGCCGGCGCTCTATTCACTGCACCACCTAGCTGCCCCTTTAATTAACTTTTAATGTATGCTTTCATAGACCTTTACTGAATGCAATTTTATCACATTACAATGTAGAAAGAGTGTATTTGATGTTTTTCTTTTTGCTTTTCTGCATTGGATTATTAAGTTTTTATGGCCTTATGTGGTCAATTTTTGTGAAGGAGCCATGAATAAAAGAAAAAAAAAACGTGTACTCCAGGCAGGAGGTGGGATAGGAGGGAGGGAAATATAGTCAGTCTTTTACAATATATCTACTATGGTAATGTTTTGCATAGCTACACATGTACAACATATACTGAATTGCTTATCTTCCCAGTAAGGGTGGGTGACAAGAAAGGATGGGAATGAATCTGGAATTCGAAGTTTTAAAACCAAATGTTTTAAAAATATATAAATACTATTATTAATACTATTTTACATATAATTGGGAGATAAGATGTGCAGGCACTGGGGCACGGGGATTCACCTTGCCCTACTGGAAAAGTCAAAGGGGGTATGGGAGAAGAGATGGGAGAGAGAAGATTGGATGAGGGGATATCCTGTGGGACTGCTATTCTGGGTTGTGGGTAGGGTAAAAATGGGGAAAAAATGTAACTCAAAATGTAATGGAAATTAATGATGTAAACCAGAAGTTAATAAAGCATTTGGGAAAAAAAGTATACTCCAGTCTCTTCTGATTCAGTTTTTACCAGAGGTCTATCATATCTAACTTTTTCTAAGTTAAATATCCTTCCCTTTTTTCTTATTTATTTTATGGTTAGATTTATCTAATTCTTAGAGGGGAAAGTTGAGGTCTATCACTAGAATAGTTTCACTCTTTATTTCCTCTTATAATTCATTTAACTTTTCACTTAAGAATTTAGTATATTTACAATATATGGGATAGAATTTATTCCATATGGTGTGTTTAGTATCACTATTACTTCATTGCCCTCATTTCATTTTGATAAGATATAATTTCTCTATTTATTTCGGTTTATTTTTGCTTTTTTGCTATTTGAGATACTGATTACTTTCTCTGCCTTTGTTACATCTTCTGAAGCATAATAGAGTCTGTTTCAGATCCTTATTTTAACTCTGTGTCTATCTGTTTCAAGTGTGTTCCTTGTAAATAACATATTGTTGGATTCTATTTTTTAATGTATTCTCCCATCCACTTCTGTTTTATGAGTTCACCCCATTCATATTCATATTTATGATCACTAATCATGCCTTTCCCTCCATCCTATTATCTGCTGCTCTTCTTCTCTCTCTATCTGCTGCTTCTGTTGTTAACACCTGTTCCCAACATTGGTGTTTTAGCCACATAAGCTCTAAGTCAGACTCCACCCATCTGTCATAGATCTCTCTTTCAGACCTCGTAATTTATCTTGGATTAGAAGAGTGTCTCACCTTGACCTTTTGTTGACTCTGTAACTTTAGAACTGTATTTGAGGTGAAGAGGTTTACCCACTAAGATGGTTAGTATTGCTCTGGAGACCCCAAAATACCAACACACTGGGTCCTTGAATTCAACTCAAGTCTTCTCATCCAAAGAAAAGTAAAATTTATAAGTTCACTTGCATTAGACACAGAGTCTAACAAGTCCATGCTAGGTAATTTTATGGTGTTCTCCCTCTTCCATGACATTCTATGGTGTTCTCACTCTTCCAGGGCACTCTTACAAACATGAGGAGAAGACAGGGTCTTATATACAGAAAGTGTGGGAGGAATCTAGGGGTGGTCTAGAGGAGGAGTGTGGGGAGGATCTTCAGGAGCAGTTAATGAGGTCAATGAGTGATTGAGAGTGGGAAGTCACCTGGAGACCACAAAAAACAATGGTGGTTGGGCTAGGCAAGTTCAAGGGTGGGAAGTCTAGTAACAGACTTGCCTCATCAAATGGAAATATTTAATGAAGAGTCCAAGGGAGGTTCCAAGAGCTTGAACCTCAAGGACTCAAGGAGAGTTTGAGGGGCTCCCAGAGCCCATACCTCATCAGAGGCATTATTTTTTTTTTTTTAAATTTTGGAGGGGGGAAGGTAAGGCAATTGGGGTTAAATGCCTTGCCCAAGGTCTCACAGCTAATAAATGTGTCAAGTCTCTGAGCCTGGATTTGAACTCAGGTTCTCCTGACTCCAGGGCTGGTACTCTATTCACTGTGTCACCTAGCTGTCCCAAGGCATTATTTTAAAGGTTTTTAGAGTAGAAAATTAGAAGAACTAAGCTGAGTGCTTCTGCTACTCCACCACATTTGCTCTGCCCCCACCTTGGTCAGTTTGTTCATACTGAAAATTTAACTATCAGTTATCATCAGTCAATGCAAACTAACTCCTGCCTATTCCTGATCCCATAGTTTAAAGGTAGGAATAGTGGTATAAATAAAGATAATTGCTCATTCAATACTAGTAAAGTCCCATTTGAGATCTTTTATGGAAATAATAAAAGTGATATCACTTGAAACTATCCAAACTGAATTGTAGCAAATACACTGTGGGGAAGTTCTGAGTTAGCAGGAGATTCAATAAATGACCTAATAGATCCTGTCTCTGATTTCCATGGTGCTGTGAGTGAACATTGTGTATCTTGGCTGTCAGAACTGAAGGCCACATAAGCTTCCTCAAATCCTATACTCTCTTGGAGTTCATGCAATTTCCCTGATTTTATACACCCAATAAATTAGAGAATCACTAAAGCTTTCAACAAATGTGAAACATCTACTGTTTACTGCTGTGTTTGGGTCATTACTACAGGTTACTGCTGTTTTTACTAAAATACTTTGATGACTGTCAAAAACTGTGCTATACTGAAATTTTTGAATAGTATCTGAGCAGAGCTTAGTCCAATAGAACCAAAAATGTAATTGCAAGGAAAATATATTCCCAGAATTATGATTAAATTATAAAAATAATAAATGCTGGAAAAACCGAATGTTTTACATTTGGATTTCCATGTCTGTCTATATTATTAGAGAATTAACTTTTAAAATTGCTGTTGTAAAGAAGGTGCCTCGTGTTAATAGTTTGTTTAAATATTTGTTAATATTTCTTAAAATATTTCTTGGAAAACCTCCAGTTAAAATTTAATTCTGATTCTATGCATCTACATATGTAATAGGACATGTGGAAATGAGGAAATAATCAGCTAGTTCTAAAAACACAGACATATTCTCTTTAGTTTTCTGGATTTTTGAAACTTTTTTCCCTCTCTCTCACTTTAATTATCTGGATAGTTTGCCTAAAATTATGTTTTGAGCTTCTTGCTCAGGAGAAACTTTAGAGGTCAAAAGGAAAGGAGGGGACTTCAAATTTTAGTAAATATCCTAAATCTACTAAGTATTTTGCTAGTCTTATTATAGAATTCATTATTATCTAATTTTACACCTCCCTAATTAGCTTACTATCCAAATCACAATAGCCCCTTTTAAACATATTTATCCCTCCTCAAAAATCCTATCGTTTCCCCACCCTCTAAGCTAAGAACTTTTCCCCATATTTAAAAAAAAAATCTTATTTTTCCCAATTACATGTAGACAAATTTTTAACATTCACTTTCAAAAATTTTGATTTCCAAACTCTGTCCCTCCCTGCATCCCTACTCCCAATACACTAAGCAGTAGGATATAGGTGAGATACACACACACACACACACACACACACACACATACATACATATATATGTGTGTGTGATATATATAGGTGATATATATAAATACACACACATACATATACATATATGTGTGTGTGTGATATACATAGGTGATATATATAAATACACGCATATACATATACATACGTGTGTGTGTGTGTGTGTGTGTAATGCAAAAAAATTCCATGTTAGTCATGTTGTGAAAGAAGATACAGACCCAAACACACACACAGAGTGAAAAATTATCTGCTTTGATCTGCATTCAGACTCTGCCTCATAGGTATTAAAACAATTTCGGCCTTTCACTGAGACTGCCATCTTTTACCCTAGATCTCCATCATCCAAACGTCTTCTGCTGTTGTGTCCTCCTTCATTTGTTCTCACACAATGAATTGGCATCTCCTTGTCAAGGCAAACTCTTCTACTTACGAGCCCATTCCATTCTGCCTTCTTAACAAATTGTCCCCATTTGACGCCCACTCTCTCATTTATCTTCATTCTACCCGTCTACTGACTGCTTCTCAAATGCTTACAAATATGCCCGCCTCTCTCATTCCCCCCATAAAAAACCCTTTTATCCATCTATCCTTACTAGGTCCCATCCCATATCTCTTCTCCCTTTTGTGGATGAATTCCTTTAGAATGCCATTTGCCACAAACATTTCTACTATATCTTTTCTCATTCTTTCCTTAACTCTACGATCTTTCTGCCAACCTCATTCAAATGAAACTACAAATCTACAAATAATCTCAATTTATCTAATGGTATTTTCTCAGTACTCATTATTCTCAACTTCTTTGCAGCCTTTGACACGGTTTACTTTTTTTTCTCTTTGTTATTTACTTTTTTCTAGGTTTTTATGACCCTGCACTCTGCTCTCAGACATTTTTTCGACATCGTCAACCGGATCATCTTGCTAAGCCTGAACTTCTCACTATAGGAAACATTTCCCACTTTCCCTTAATTCTAGTGCCTTACCTCTACTGATATTTAATATATAGAGATATGCAATTTTTATACATAGTTCTTTCTATATTGTCTCCCCACCCCAATGAAACCATAAGCTAGATGGCCATAGAAACTCTTACGTTTCTCTGCAATCCTACTACCTCACACCATGCCTGCCTCATAGTAAGCATTTAATAAGTGTTTATCAACCGACTGACTCTTCACTTTAGCATATACTAATTCAATAGTTACAATGGCAGCAAGATGGTGCAGTTGATAGAGCACTGGATAGGCAGTCAGGAAGACTTATCTCCTTAAATTCAAATCTGGCCTCAGACACTGACTAGATGTGTGACCCTGGGCAAGTCACTTAACTTTGCCTCTGTTTCCTCCTCTTTAAAATGATCTGGAGAGGGAAATGGCAATCACTTTAGTATCTTTGTCAAGAGAACTCCATATGGGATCACAAATTGAAATGCATGAACAACAAAACAGACATGACAAATATTGCAGAATTACAGTAGCTAGAAAGAAATGTGAGATAAGCAGATTTAGAGACATCACCCCAAATGTTCATATGGACTATTTGTGCCTGACCTATAGTAGAGACTTCCAAGATCATATTGGTGTGATCTGCCATAGTAAGACACACTGTATCTTAACTGACAAAATTGTCATTTTGGTCCTCTTTGAGTACAAAGGACAACCACCAGTGTCAAACACACCATAAAATTACAGGGATGCTAATGATCACTCTTGGGTTCAAATGACAATTGATTAAATAAAGTGATAAATAAACAAAAGTTAGTAGCAGTGAGGTTTAGTTACTATTATAATCATAGCTGAGGTACTCAGGAGAGACTAGTTGAACAATATTCAGCAAGAAAAACAAGTCAAGCTTAGAGCAGAAATTCAATGCTCAACAAAGAAGAAAAAAGAAAATGACACTAACAGGAGAAAACATCAACAACCTTCTAGCATTCAAAACATGAATTGATTGCCCTGGACATGTATGTCTTCTGTTTGTGCCTCTTCGTGTTCCTTCATCACAATTATTCCATTTAGTTTTCATCTGGAGTCCCTGGACATGTGTTCTCAAGTCTTCTTTGTGTGTTTGTATGTGTGCATTGTGCATATGTGTATGCCTTCCCGGATTAATCATGTGGCAATTTATGGAATTGTATAAGCTATATGCATATTGAAGGAATATTCCCGATGTTTTATTTTCTATGCCATTTAATTACACTTATTTTTATACTAATGCATCCTTTGTCTTATAAAAGAAATTACATCTATATAGGATTATGAGTTGCAATTTTAAGTGGGTATTGATACACAGAAGAATTCAAACAATGACTATGATGGTTACTTTTCCACCCTATGGGAATCATTAAGTTGGCCTCAGGACTTAAAACTTAGATTTAAATCTTTATCCAAAATAAAAAAATCAAGTACTGAATTAGGTTTCAAGAAACAAGTTAGAGAACGTTTAACACTGGGTTGGTTTTTATTTCCATGAACTGGGTATTATCCAAGATTGGGTCAATATTATCACTCCGTATTGGTAGTTATTTTTTCAGTCTTTGCATAGCTTAAGTCAGCACCCTTGGGTATGCTTCCATGCAGACTACTACCAAGGAATAAGAAAATAACACAGTTTCTTTAGTCTGAAGCTTGTCACTGGGATCAGTTAAGTTCTCTCCTACATGTAATATAGATACCTCAATACGGCTGTACTCTACCCCATCACCTTCCACAAAGAAATACACACCCTTTATCTGTTAGGAAAATATAATTCCGATGAAAGCCTGAATTTTAGTGATTCTATATTCACAAAAATGTTGTAAGACTTTCATTTACTTTGATATGAAACATTTTTACCACAAAACTCTAAGCAACACTCTCAATACACATATATATTTATACACATAACACAGCAACACACCAAATGATGGGATATATGACTTATTAAGGCAATAAAATTTTAGATTAAATCAAAATAAAATTTACCTTTCATACTGATTAATACTTTAATTTTAAAAATTATCATACTGAATTATTGTCTCAGTTTTCCAGAATCTAATTTAGAAGCAGAGTGGAAAGGAATTCATAAAAGTCTTAAAAAAACTTTTTAAAGTGAGAATCCTGGTTTTTTTTCCTTCTCTTGTCCTCCCTCACCTTCGCTCTTTCTTTCCAGACTCTCCCAGACCTGGAACTAAACGGGGCTGCTCAGCTTTCATCATTTGTCCCAGTCAGTGGAATTTTCCCTGTGACGCTCCACTCCTCCCTTGGCTGGGACACACTAGTTTCATTTTCACTACGTGCACAGCCATTCCCCAGCTTCCATTGGAAACGTTTTTCCAGACATTCCTTTAGGATCACTGCCACTTCCACAATTGGCAAGCAGATCCCTATATTCTTTTCTATGCCCTGAATACTCCCAAATCTCTGTTTTGCAATGATTTTCCCAATCATAGAAAAAAGTATTTTTATTATTAGTACCAATCATAAATATGATTATGCCATCTATGTGATAAGTAAAACATATATGGTAGTATGATAAATATAATGATAATAAAACCAACAAGAGAGATAATGACTAAAATTAGAGAAATAAAAAGGCCTGCAGCTTTCTGAATTCAGTCAAAAAATGTTGACAAAGAAGCATCACTCACATTTCTGAGTCATCTGTATTTGTTTGTGGAAATAATGGGGTTTATGATAACAATTAATGTCCAGAGAACGGCTACCAAGGTCTATCTTTAAGTAGCCTGGACTTAATGATCAATGCAGATTACATAAGGAAATGTCAGAAGCTATTCAACATATCCTTACAGGCCATATACATTTAATGCCAACCAAAGAACTAACATGACATATTAGATTGTTAAAATTATGTGCCAAAAACTCACTGTATTTTGTGTCTCTACATGACAAATCCTCAGTCTATATACGTAGACCTCAAAATTTCATCAAGCATCAAACAGAAGAACTACATCTGAATTGGACCAACATTATAAATGAAGTATGCAAATATATATTCATTAAAAAATTCATAAACACATTTTAATAAATGTCTCCAAATAATGCTAACAATCTGAGCTACATGAAATGAAAATCTTTCAAAATGTGGGACCAAGCACAGGAGACTAAAACATTTTTGAATGAAATGAGGCATATTTAATCCCTATCATCTAATGAGGATGCTTTTAAAGAGTCTGAAGAAGATGAACTTATCCACTAATAGCACTTTTATTCAACTACAAAAAAAAAAAATACCCCTTCATCTACCTTTGTAATACTTGATAGAATATTAAAGAGAAAAAATAATAGTAGAATAGGGATGTGGTAGTACTAGGTAATATTTGTTAGATTTTGTAGTACTTGCTACAAGGCCATTTTTTAGCTAAAAAGCTTCAAACAAGATGAAAAGCATATTTATTCATTCGTTCATTCATTCATTCATTCATTTATCTATGTATCTATCTATTTATTTATTTATTCCCAAGTGTTTTATTAAATTGTGGTTTACATCATTCATTTCTGCCAGATTTTGAGTTACAATTTTTTTCTCCATTTTCCCTGCCCCCACCCCAGAATAGCAATTCCACAGGATATCCCCTCATCAAATCTGCTCTCTCCCATATCTTCTCCCAAACCCCCCTTGACTCTCCCAGTAGGGCAAGGTGAATCTCTGTGCCCCAATGCATGTACATCTTATTTCTCAATCATATGCAAAATAGTATTAATAATAGTATTTATATATTTTACACATTTTATTTTTTTAACACATGCTATATTAACTTCTGGTTTACATCATTCATTTCTGCCAGATTTTGAGTTACAATTTTTCCCCATTTTCCCCTACCCACCACCCCAGAACAGCAGTCCCACAAGATATCCCCTCATCCAATCTGCTCTCTCCCATATCTTCTCCCATACCCCCTTTGACTTTACCATTAGGGCAAGGTGAATCTCTGTGCCCCAATGCCTGCACATCTTATCTCCCAATTACATGCAAAATGGTATTAATAATAGTATTTATATATATTTGAAACATTTAATTTTAAAACTTCAAATTTCAGATCCATTCCCTTCCTCTCTTGTCACCCACTCCCTCTGGGAAGATAAGCAATTAAGTATGTGCTATACATGTATAGCTATGCAAAACATTACTATAGTAGATATGTTGTAAAAGAATGCTTATATTTGCCTCCCACCCATCCCACCCCCACCTGGTCCATTCCCTACTTTGATCCTGTCCCTCTTCGAATGTGGGTACTTCCAACCTCCCCTCCTCCAAGAATGCCCTCCCCTCCATCATCTCCCCTCTCTTCCCCCTTCCCCCTACTCTCCTGCAGAGTGAGATATCCCATTTAGTATGTATGTCATTCTCTTCCTGAGCCAAATTCAAGGAGAATATGGTTTTGCCATTTTTGCCTTCCTGTATTTCCCCTCCCCTGCAAACACTTCCCCTTGCTTCTTCTACATGAGATAGTTGATCTGTGGATTCTTTCAACCTCTATTTTGCCCTCTGGTTCTAAAACATCAGGGCCATTTTCCTGGAGAATTTATTTGAGGATGATTTCTAGGTTCTTTCTTTGATCATGGTTTTCAGGTAGTCCAATAATTTTTAAATTACCTCTACTGGATCTATTTTCCAGGTCAGTGGTTTTTCCCATGATATATTACACATTGCCTTTAACAGCACTAGCTTCCCTTTGGTCCTTCCTCAGTGAGCCTTTGATATTCTTTTTCCTTCTGGCAAATTCAGCTTTTTAAGGCATTCCTCTCCTCATTGCCTTTTTCAGCCTCTTTTGCCATTTGAGTTGGTCTATTTTTAGGGCATTATTTTCCTCAGTAAGGCTGTTGACTCTCCTTTCATAATTTTCTTGCATCATTTTCATTTCTCTTTACAATTTTTCCTCCACTTCTATTATTTGATTTTCAAAATCCTTATTAAGGTCCTCTATGGCCTTTAACCAGCTCATAATTTCATTTGGGGCTTTTGGTGCAGGAGTTCTGACCTCCCAATCCTCCTCCTGTTCCATGCTTTGATCCTCTTTGCCTCCCAAATAGGAGTCTAATGTTGAATTTTTCTGTTTATTTTGTTTCCATTGCCTAGGCATGTTGCCACTCAATTACATGTTTTTTTGGGCTTGTTGCCATAGTAGGACTCTGCCACCAGCCAGGGGAGCTTCTGTCCCAAATGCTGGGATTTTCCCATCAGCTGGAGGTATTATTTGGGTGCCCTCTCTGAAGCCTCCACATGCTCTGGCAAGCTGTTTACACACCTCATGACCTCCACCCCAGACCCCAATCCATATCCAAGAAGGGTAAAGCAAGAGGGACTGCCACTCCCCAGACTGATCGCCAGATCCCCCTACAGTTAGCAGAGCAGGAACTGAAGCTACAGTGTGTGTCCACAGCTGTGCTGAAGCTTCTCATTGGCTTCTTACCCCCAGGGAAAGAGGCCATGTGCTCTCCCAACTAATGAGTCCCAAAGTCCATGCAGCACTAATGTCTCACTTTGTCCTAGCATCTATGTGTTGGTAATTCTGGAAACGCCACAACTGCTGGTGTTCTGGAGTCCCTCCAGCCAGCTGCTGGTCTGGCTGCCTTGGGGCTAAAACCGCTGACTCACGGGGCTTTTTCTGGGCTCCCAGAGAGCTGTGCTAGACCTAGCCACTCCCTGCTGGTCTGCTGGGCAGGAGATTAGCTTCTCTGTGTCATTTTGTGAGTTCTAGGGCTACAAAGGTTGTTTACAGTCCCCTTTTACATGAATTTGGAAATTGTGGGAGTCGGAGCTGCACAGAAGAGTTATTTCTTCTCTGCCATCTTGACTCCACCCCAAGAATATTGATTATTATAAATTTTATAATTGAATTTATATATAAGTGATAATATAAATATATGTTAAGGAAAATACTGAAACCTCTGTTCTAACAGAGACAATGGATGAAAATTATTCTTTTACCTCAGTCATCTACAGGGGAGACACATTGAGAACAAAGTTTTTGAGGACATAATAGTGGTTCTGTATGTCAATGGAATCAGGCAAATGGACATCAAAGTTTAATGATAATCATATATTCAAATGATACCTTTGTAATACCAATTGTAATGCATACATTTGTAAAAGTGAAATGAATGACAAGATTAAGAAATAGTTTTGAAGATTTTTCTATTGAATTTCTGGATGATGATTCTGAATTCTAATCCTTTCATTTATTAAAACAAAACAAAACACATTTTATTCATCTGCACAATAGTTTGCAATAACCTAAATGTAATGAACACTAAATGAGATCACAATAACAACATACCCCAGGACTACTTCTACCTAAGCTCCATCAAACACAAGAATGAGAATAATAAAATAATGATTATAATTTTTCCTTTCATGTGTCAGCATAATTAATCTTTTAAAATCAATGTAAGGGTTGGGTAGCTAGGTGGAGCAGTGAATAGAACAATGACCCTGGAGTCCTGAGGATCTGAGTTCAAATCCAGCCTCAGACACTTAACATTTACTAGCCATATGACCTTGGGCAAGTCATTTAACCCCAATTGCCCTACCTCCCCATTCCCTCCAAAAAGCAAATAAAATAAATGTAATCCCTTTTCTGTTTCCCAAACCTTTTTGTTCCTTCTTTTTATGTTTCCTCCTATTCTGTTTTTGTCCCCCTTCTTTTCCTTCTACTTTTCCTTTTCTATCTCTGCTGCATTTTCTCTTTTCCTCCCCCCATCCCCCCTTTTTCCTTTTCATCTTCTTCTCTTTTAATTATTTTCCCTTCCCTTCCCCCCTAATATTGACCTTGGGCCTCTTTTTATTCCTTTTATTAACTTTTTCCTATTCTTCCTACTCACTCTCGTCTTTATTCACAGAATCAGGATCACAGAACTTTTGAGTTAGAAGAGATTTAATCAGCCTTTTAATCCAGTCTATATCCAATAAAAGAATAGCATATGTGACAAGTAGTCAATCATCCTTTTCTTAAAAAGGATACAAATGAGATGTTTGACAAAAAAAGTGTGCCTGTACTTAGGAATATCTGAATTCAGATCCATCCTTAGATGTTAGCTTTGTTATAATGAACATCATTAACACTCTTTCAGTCTCATTTCCTTTGTATGAAAGTTATGGGTTTGGACTTTGTGGTAATGTGAGGTCTTTTCCAACTTTAAATCCTTGATCTTTTATCCTTTGAACCCCAGTGAGAGGAAACGTACTTTGGCATGGAGCATCTTGCACACTTTTGGATATCTTTAATCATTAGAAAATGTCACTGCTTAATTTTTTTAAAACTTCTGGCTATTGTTCTTGGTTCTTCCCTCTCAGTTAAATAAAACAAATCCAATCCCTCTTCCACATGACATCTTTCCAATAACTGATGACAAGTATCTTGCCATCCTCTCATTCCATCAGAGTCTTTTCTTCTCCAGATAAGACATCTTTTATTTCAAATAATCATTATGTGCCATGGGCTCAAAACAACATACTTGGTTTTTCTCTATCTTCTTTTCCTATTTCCTGTCTTCTTCCTTTTTTTCTTTTTCATCTTGAAGTCTATATATGGAGATGGTTGCATCTGTATAACATCTTAAAGATGGTTTTTAAACAAACATTAGTTCCCAATTAAAGGAAATCCCCCTTTCCTTTCCGTAGTGATGATGATACACTTCTCAACATATGCCATTATACCAACCAACCAAAGTCATATATATGTAAGGAAACGTAATATACAAACAATGTTATATACAAACAAGATAGATGTCCACCTCTGAGCCAAACTATAGTTTATTATATTGGGAAAAGAAGCTAAACAACAAAATCTGAAAGAGAAAACATTAAAAGACCAACCATAGTTACTAAACCCAGAATTATCCAACACTCATTCTTGCCAGTCATACACACATGCCTCATCATCAGCAGGATTTTCAGGTGTGAATAGTGGGCTCTGTCAACAGATGGAAATGCTCTATAGGAACATAATGGTAGATTTTTCAGGTGGGTGCCTTTAAACTTTACCTACTTTGTTTATATGCAATGTAGGGTACCACTGTCTTTTCTTTTATACATTTTGATTCTGTCTCAGATATGCTCATGTGGTTTCTTTTGTTTACTATTTTTCTGGAGACAAATGAGGTTAAATGATTTGCCCAGGGTCAAATATCTAATAAGTGTCTGAAACTAGATTTGAATTCAGATCTTCCTGACTCCAGGGCTAGTGCACTATACACTGAACAACCTAGTCACCCAAATCATGATGCTTTTTGAATAGAAATTTTTTTTTTTTTCCGTGCTCCAATAGCCTGTATAATTTTGGGGTAATTTATCATAAAGGTTGAGACTATTCATTGACTAAAGTTTATTTATCCTTTGTGCTATATCCTAATAAAGTTCCATCCTTAATGCTTGATCCAATTTAATAATTCATTTTTAATGTCTCCTTTAAAACAATAATGCCTCAAATTGCCCCTCTGAGGTGTTCAAATCATCCTTAGAAATGAGATCATGTAATTTGCTGAAAATTCCATTTCACTGTTTTTGAAAGGTGGCACCTTGTATAGTAGACTTACTTGGCTTTAGTAAAAAAAATTATTACTCACTTTGTAAATATATATCTATATAATACGGATGTGAAGAGGTCATGTTCTGTTAGAACATGTCTTTCATATTCAAGCTTTTGAACAAATAACTGAATAATTACTAAGCCATATATGAATTTCATACTAGGGTCATGGGATACAGTTGATCACACAGAGTGGGATGCAAGCCAAAACCACAGCCAAGTCATGACCAATGGCATCATGGACAATGTCTTGAACTTTTTGTGGATTGGAGTTAAGTGAAGCAGAATCACCCTCCCTTCCTGAGTTATCCAAGTCCAGTGGCAAGACAAAAGTCAAGATGACTAGTGTTAGCTCAGGATGTAGTGGGTGACCTTGGCATCTTTGACTTCTGACCAAGCTTGAAGTTTTCCACAGAATCTGTATCAGCCACCTTCATGACTATCGGAACAAATTGTTCTTATCCATTGATTCCACCATGGAGAGTCTTCACATGTTTAGGATAGACATATCTGACAACTCACAACATGTTTAAGGCCTATTGGTTACTTCAACCTAGGTTAGCCTTTTTGCTGAGATGTGTCTTTCCTGAGATATGTCTGCCATGCTTACTACAACTTCTTGGAGCCATAGATGAGATTTGGGTGAAAAGATGGATGTCAAAGGTGGATAAGTAGCCCTGAAAAGGGTTCATAAGCTCTTATACTAGAGGTGTTGGTCCTCCCTGACCACGCCATACACCACCATGATATACTTAAAATTCAGATCTCAGATCTCAATTCCCAAATCATTGTCTACAGGCAACCTTAGAACAATGCCCTCACTAGGGTTATCAGCAATAACTAGTCCTACATTACCTACACTGACTACCTACCCTGTCTTCCTGATTAGGAAGTCATCTTCAATAGTTTCTTCCATAGAGGCTATGGCTACTGTTGCTCTATTTTTAAGAGGGGATCAAATTTTATTGAGCTATTGCCATCTGTAAAGAAAGTATTAGGAGATTAACAGTTTAACTATCATTCTGAAATCTGCTTTAAATGTTATGACTGAATAAAGACTATTTGGGGACATGGAGAAAGGACTAATAGAACTTGTTTCTTGGGACTGAGTAATTGATTGCCAAGGTGAAAGAATCTAAATAGACATGGGAGAACAATATTTCATGTCCTGACAAAATAGTGTTTAAACACTCATATTATTAAGAAAAATAGTTAAGGAATTCTTTTTTTTTTTTTTTGAGGGCAATTGGGATTAAGTAACTTGCCCAAGGTCACACGGCTAGGTTTTTGTTTGTGTGTGCATTAAGTGTCTGAGGTTGGATCCGAACTCAGGTCCTTCTGACACCAGGGCCAACGCTCTACTCAGTGCGCCACCTAGCCGCCCCTAAGGAATTCTTAAGAGAGTAATTTTAAATGCTATCCTATGAGAACTTAATGGCAGGATTATATTTCAAGAATTGATGGTTAAATGTGACAATTATAGTCTTTCTCAGTCTGTTAAGCACCTACAAGTCCCAGGAACTATGTAAAATACTGTGGATATAAAAAGAGGCAAAAGAAAATCCTTGACCTCAAGGAATTTATTCTAATGAGTAAGGCAATATGCAAACAAATATATACAAATTAAGGTATATAAGGGAGACAACATGCAAACAAATATATACAAATTGAGTGATAGACAGAAAGACAGACAGACAGATAGAAAGATAGATAGATAGATAGATAGATAGATAGATAGATAGATAGATAGATAGAAAGTATTAGAGGGAAGGCACTAGACATAAGAGCAGTTGGGGAATCCTTCCTATAATAGCTGAAATTTTAGTTGGTATTTAGCCAGGGAATTGAGTAGGCAGAGTTGAGCAGAGAGAGTATTTCAGGCCCAGGAATAAGCCAGAGAAAACTCCTGGAGCCGAGAGAAGAGTGTCTTGTTTATGGAACAGCAAAACGGCCAGTGTCCCTTGATCAAAGAGTATGTGTCAGGCATAAGGTAAAAGAAGAGACTAGGTTATGAAGGGTTTTGAATCCCAAACAGAGAATTGTGTATTTAATCCTGGGGGTGATAGGGAGTCACTGGAATTTATTGAATGACAATGGGTGGAGGAGTTTGAGGGGAGCAAGGTCAGACCTGTATTTTAGGAAAATTACTTTAGTGAGTGAATTGAGGATGGGTTGGAGTAAGAAAAGATCTGAGCCAGGCAGACCCACCACTAGGCTATTATAACAATACAATAATAAAGTGATGAGAATTGTAAGGAGATGATATTATAAGCAATTATTTATGTCTTTATTTAATGACTTGTTAAAATAAATTGCAATATTGATATTTATTTAAGTACAGGCTATCAGGAAGGTTTGTATACATATGCATATACACATATATTAGGTGCATACATACATATATTATAGATAAAGAGATGGGTACTTATGGCATAAGTTTTCTACAATTTATTAACAAATTGGGGTGGTGGCAGAAATAATTGATTATCAATGAAAGGGGTGTTTTAATTTTAGACTCTTGTGAGAAAATATTAGAAAGTATTCCTTGACTATCCTCAAATTCAGTAGGGAAATTAAAGGAATAATGAGTCAAGTATTAGTTAGAGAGGGATGACCACCTATGCTACATTTTTAGATTATTGATACAAAATATTTTTATATAAATATATAAGAAATATGTTGCCTCAGACAAACTGAGACTTGGGAAAGACTTATTTTCAAAAAGTCAAGGTCTCCCACTGCATCCAGTGCCATCTGCAGTTGTCATGTTCTTTGTCTTGCTATTGGACACAGATGACTTTAGAGGAGACAGTGCCATTGGTGACTTTGCACAACCCAGCCTCACTGAAATCCAATTCACTTGCAAGTCATGATACTACTTTACTGATGTCATTGGTCCTCTTTGAGAAAAAAGGATAAACAACAACAACAATAAGTAAACATGATTTTGGTAATAACTTTAGGAAAAGGAGTAATCAGGAAAAGCTTCAGGCAGAAGTTAGAACTGTAGTTTAAATATGAAGGACATTAGACATTTCAAAATGTGAAGATGAGGAGAAAATTAATATTATACCTGGGGGGGAAGAGAATGAAAACATATGGGCCCATTTTCAGAACAATACTTTAAATGCATAAAGTAAAATGTATAAGATTACCAAAGGAACTAAATTTTTGAAGCAAAGTTATCTATCTACCTATCTATATTTTATGCTCACAGTTTCCACCTAAGAAATATTCAAAGTCAAACAGCATCAAATTCAACAAATGCATACTTTATATAGAACGATTTATTAGGCAGGATAGAAGATATAAATATTAAATGGAAATAATCATTGTTGCCATTTATATGGCACTCTAAGGTTTGCAAAGTGCTTTACAAACATTACTTCTTTTGATTGCCACAATGGTCCCGAGAGGCAGGTGATATTACTATTTCCATTTTTGAGCTGAGGAAACTGAGGTAGACAGGGGCTAAATGACTTACCCAGGGTCACACAGCTAAAATATGTCTGAGGTAAGATTTGACATCAGGCCTTCCTGCCTTCAGGTCCAGTATTCTATCTATTGTGCCACCTAGCTACACCATAATTGTTCAAATTCATTATCTGGTAGCATTTATGATACTACATAAATATTTATAGTGCAAAGTCATGTGTAATAACTACAAAAAAGAAAAGTCAGCATGGAATTCTCGGGGGAAAAGGCAAGTCTTTTTGTAAAGAATCAATTAATTAATAAACTTTTATCAAGCCCATACTATGTACCCAGCAAAGTATAAGGTCCTTAGGTTACAAAGACAAAAGTATAAGAGATTCTGTCTTCAAGATGCTTATACTCTCTTAGGGAGGACAACTTCTACGTTAATATGAGAAGTAAGGCATAAATACTAAGGCAAAAGGAGATCAGGAGAGGTTTTCTATAGAAGGCAGCCCTTGAGCTTATATGAGTTCCAGTCCTATCTCTATTACATATTTGTTGTGTGACTCTGGACAAGTTGTTCTACCACTCAAAATATTGGTCAGCTTTCTAAGATTTTCAGTTTCAGAAAAGTAGAGGGCCTATATTGGTGGAAAGAGTACTCACCACGGGAACTCTCAAAATGAACATGATCATGGGTCCAGGTTTCTCCATTCCCACTTCTGCCTCCCCCCCAAAAAAAGAACAATAGAGAGGGATGAATAATATTGTGTAAAGTTCAAGGGAGAGAAAGGCAAACTTATCAACCTGGAGAAATTAAGAAAGCTTCATAAAGGAGGTAAGATTGTAGTTGTGCTATAAAGGATGAATAAAAATTCATTACTCAAGACTTTCTGAGGTGAATAAGGTAAACGAGAAGGGCTTATCAAATTCTAGAAAATGTAGTTCATGGGGGCGGCTAGGTGGCGCAGTGAGTAGAGCGTTGGCCCTGGAGTCAGAAGGACCTGAGTTCAGTTCCGGCCTCAGACACTTAATGCACACACAAACAAAAACCTAGCCATGTGACCTTGGGCAAGTTACTTAACCCCAGTTGCCCTCCAAAAAGCAAAAAAAAAAAAAATGTGGTTCGTGAAAATGCCATGAATAGAGAAGTTCAGTTCTTGAAATGATTAAAAATAATAAAACGGGGGAAAATAGTAAAGATGGGTGAAAGGTAAGAGCAAAGGTATGGATTCATAACACAGAAACAGATTAAATATTTCTTTTTCTCCCTAACTTGCTTCTTAGACTGTTTAGACTGGGTCAGACCACACATGCAAAGTTTCATCAAAAAGAAAAACAAAAAAGAAAAAAAAGCTAGAAAGCTGTAAGTGACTAAAAACAGAGATTAGACTGGAAACTGTTTTGAAACCATAAGTATATCATTTGCTCTTGGTTATGCTACAATGCACATGCTCACACATATCACATTTTATAGTCTCTGGCTTACCAGAACTGCTTATGAAGCAACATTATGATACAAAAATAGGCTGTGGAGCTCAAGCATGCAGAAGGTCTAGCATAAATCTTTACATTCCCGTTATTAATACTTCACAAAATTCTGTTCCCCATGACCGAGCTAACAAACACTCAGAAGTGCCCTAAATCCATCTTATTTTCTTACCCATAGAAAAGTGAACAGTCTCAGATGACTATGGGTTCAGGGCACACATTATATAAATCAAGTCAATTATACAGAATGGCCCTGACTGAGTGAGAGGAGAGAGGCAGAGGTAGGCAGAAATTTAGAGAACCATTTCCCAATAAAAACATTTATGTAGCCTTAATTGTGCTCATAAACCTTTCACATACATTATTTCCCCTGAGCCTCTCTGCAAGATATAAATAGATAAGATGAAGAAACTGAGGCTAAAAAGCTAAGTGACTTACCAAAAGTCTGACTGGACATATTTGCTATCAGAACCCCACTTTTCTCACTAGATCCAAAGTCTCTCCCACTATAAGTCATTGCTTCTTTGATCACATTTCTAAAAAACAAACGTAACATAGTTGAAGCATACTACTTTTCACCCCCTACACTCAAAACTGGCAGATTGTTTTAAAAGTAAATATTATTTAATTTCTAAAAAGTGTATACTTTAAAAAATATTTATAGTAGAAATAAAAAAAATAATGGTTCATTAGAAACACTTCATTTTTCATGTACTGCTCTGCAGTAAATGGCCATATTTCTTATTGTTTATCTCACAATGAATTATCACTATTCTATGTGGCATGTTTATGTTAAGTATACATTAGAATGTGGGAGTCTATCCTCATGGAACAATGGAGGAAAATCATCATTAAAATGGCTTGTAATAACATTGGGTTAATAAATTGTGTTGCACCAATATTCAGGATACTTATATTATTCATTTGACTAATAGCACTGAGTCTTTCACCCCAAATAATATATTAAGCAATGCCTTTTCTGGAGCTTTAATAAATTAGGCTATCCCCCACCCTTTCCCCTCCTAAGCAATGAATTGCATTCCTATGACAACCTGCCGTATTTCCTCTCTGCAAATGGGACTCATCTCTATTATACAATACATGGTTAAAAGTAATGACCCCCAGACTCACTTTTTCCTTTATAGGCTTCTAAGATTCATCTGGATTTTATCTATTGAAAACAAGGACTCAGCCTGACTAAATACATGCAGCTATATCTATAATCATGTAGATAAATATCTCATAGAATATAAAGAAATATGTCAGGATAGGAGGGTCCTTCATTTGATTGTATTGGTCAAAAACAAAAAAATATAAGAATAGCAACATACCTTTACATAGCACTTCAAATGAATCTCGACAATCCTAAAAGATAGGATCCTGACATTGGAGTCAGGAAGACAGGGGTTCAAGTATTGCCTCACTACATATAAATCTCTTTGATCATGGGTAAAGCACTTAAATGATCAGTCCAGGTGACTCTTAAAATATAAGTTACATATGGAGTGATAGAGGCATCACTGGAAGGAGTTTCCACATGAAGGCTTCTTCATATCACTGAAATCGTAGGTCCTCAAGTCCTTTCCTCTCTCCCCACCCAAGTTGGTTTGAGACCTTTTATAATCCCACAACTTTATTGGATAGTCTAAACAATAAATGCTGTTACAATAAAAATCCCTGTGGTAACAAACAAACAAAATTACAAGCTACTGCAAATAAAAATCAAGAGAATTCTTGATATAACATAATTCTGGATTAAAAAAAGAATTTGGTCATTCTCTTAAAGCTTGGGGAAAGGAGATTTAATGCAGAGATAAATGGCTTGATTTTTTTTTTCCCTGGGAAAGCTAAAGGTGAAATTGATTTTTCTTCATGCACTTATTATGTTTCTCTCCTATTGAAAAATTATAAATTCATGGTCTTTTGTCAAAAATGTAAAAAAGAAGCAACCATACTTAATATGCTCTGTTAGTGAGCAGACCAGCTGTTGAAGAACTCTGAAGCTAGGATGGTAATGACCAAGTTCATTGCCATTGGACTCAGTGACTTCGTGTACGTTTCTGCCAGGATTTTAGTGATTCATGTGTAGTTTCATTTACTGCAATTGGAAAAATACGACTTGAATAAGACACTGATTCTATTCTGTGACTCCTTCCCAGAATATTCTTTCCTGAGTCTAGAATCTTCCTTTTTAGGAACCATGCCATATTCCCCTAGACTGCTGGGGAAGCCTTCAATGGTAACTCACCAGTCTACAACATCCAAAAGCCATTTTAAATTACTTCCACCATCAGGATTTTACATTGGAAAGTAATATTCGGCATCAGAATCACATCATGATTTTTTCCAAGATGGGGACACATGTGTCTGAGAGTCTAGTCTCTGGCTCAGGTAATGTGTTGAGTATCTAAGACTATGTAGCGGGAAGAGACATACACAAATCTTGTATATTTAGTTTTACTACAAATTGGATGAAAATTTCTAGGTAAATAGAATTTACCTCAGTTCCCTCTAGGTAGGAAAAGGAAGATAGAATAGTAGTCTCTTTTATGTGGCAGAATTATGAAAGAGAGGGCCAAGAAATTTCTATTATAAACCCAGGGAACTTTAGTGACTTACAAATTTGGAGGTAACTAGTAGTAGCCACCGGACAGAATTGGGGCAGAAACCAGAATATTCCAGTTCTAATGTTAGCATCTGCACAAATATAATCCTTGCAGTGATATGTGAAGCTTAGTATTAGCCAAGCTTTTATTTTTACAAAATGAATTATTAAATAATGAAATGAAATTTGAGCATTTCAGTATGAGCTTTATTCAATAACAATTGTAATAATGCATTTTAAAATGTGTGTATATTTTAAGATGCAAAGATATTTGGGTCATGTCTGGGGCATCTTCACTTCCTATGAATTTTTTAGAGGAAGCTTCTATTTCTTCAAAATAAAGGGAACCCTTTTTGTTGTTATTTCTGTTAGCTTTAAACAGTGAAGGGGAATGTAATTTAACAGGGTCACATAGTTGAATTGTTAATAAGATACATGCTAAAATAATATTTAGCTTTACTTTGAAAACATGTCTAAAATAATAGGGTACAGCTCTCACAGCTGCCTGACACGTGTTCTGTGGGCCCAGAGATGACTGCAAATCATTTTGGTTTAAATGGTGGGCTATTTTTTTTAATAATATGGAAAGCAAATGGATCATATCTTCTTTCCCTGTGGCTATGAAATATCTGCAAGCCTTTCATTTTTAACATTGTTCATCCTCCCCATTGGTGCCCTGCCTCAATAGTTCTCAGCTTTTATGGTGTAATACATTAGAAGCAACACTGGCAGAGTTGGGGATGGAGGTATGACAAAAGCTTCAAATTGCTGGTGTGTTCTGCACAAATCAACTTTGCTGATTATTTTTCTTTTTTAAAACTTTAAAATCAGAAATATATGTATATATATATATATATATATATTTACATACATATATACATATCAGTTTGCAGTTTTTTCTATATCTTCCTAGCAGTAGGGAATACAAAAACTCCATTATTTTAAATCTTACCCAGTTACCTAACAACAAGGAGTATAGTAAGTTTGTCAAAAGTTGAAGACTGTGCTATTTTCATTTTATTATCATATTCTGTGTCATTCAGTTAGCATGTTTTTTTTTTTTTTATTATTGAAGGTTTTAATCATATGGCCTCATTCTTTAATGCTGCTTGGTAGGTCTATCAAATACTCCAGAGTCCATGATACTTTAATATAATAATACCTGATATTTACATAACAGTAACATTTGAAATCTCGTTTAAAAATGTTTAGTAGATACTATTTTAATTCCCATTGTTTGAGATAAAATTAAGACTGGAAGAAGTTGTGACTTGTCCACAGTGACAATAGTGATAATTATCAGATGCAGGATTTAAGCCTGAATGTCCCTTTCTTCAAGACCACTATTCAATTCATTGTGCCACATTGCCTTTGATAATAGTTTATACTGTTACTACATGATATACGCAAAATGTGCTCTAAACTAGGAACCCTGCTTTATTTACCTTAATTTCTCCACCAACCTTAGCTCAAACGATTTCACAGTAAGCAATTTGCAAATATTTTTGAAGTCTTTAAGGGTAAATTGAATGAATGATCCGGAAAAATATTCTAATGTATAGCTGAATCCCCCAGTCTTACCATGCCTCTGAACAGATCTAGAAAATGCATCAAGCCAAGTCCTAATTGGAAAAGTCAAGAAAAAATAATAGTAAGTAATCATTTTTGTAGTTCATCTTTGGGAGAGAGAGAGAGAGAAAGAGAGAGAGAGAGAGAGAGAGAGAGAGAGAGAGAGAGAGAGAGGAGAGAGAGAATATCTGTGAATAGTGGAGATGGAGATCTCTGCCTCTCTGTGCTGACCTGAACTGGGGAAAATTACTCATTGTAACCATTCTAACAAAATGAGAGACTGTGCACCAGGGATGGCTAATGTGGACACCTCTGCTTAGTGTTGGCATTCCTGGGTGAGGAATGGTCTAAGGCCCTAGGCTATATACTCAGCCAGAAACAGACCAAATACAAGCAGCATCTGTGTACTGATCACAGGAGTGTAACAGGGTTGAAGTGGCAGTTTCTAGTCTAGAACAATATGAAGATTATAGTAGAATAACCATGGCAGGAATCCTAGATGAAAGGGAATACTGCAATGCCATCATGTTGAATGAGCAAAAATCTTCAGCTAGCTGTTGGTGGCTACTTACCAGCAGTCTACTGTAACTTCAAGCAGAGGCAAGCCCACAGTTGTATAGCTCATATCCCAAAACAGATCTATAACTGGCAAAGTTCAGTGATTAGAGCAAAAATTAGAATTTGTCTTGGATCAGACCAGTTTGGAGTAATAGAATGTTGCAGGTCCCAAACCTGAATTGACCTTGATATCTTGGAATAACTCATATCCCTGAGCCATACAAAACTGGACATTGTCTCCACAAATACATAGAGTTCAGATCTGACAAAATCCAAAGTCAGGAAGTAAGCTAAAGGAGGGAGAAATAAGAAAAGAAAGTCCCACCATAAAAAGCTATTATGATAACAAGAATTCTCAATACTTAAACCCAGAAGCATAGGATTCCAAAACATTTTCAAGCAATGATTAAAAAAAACTCACCTTAGGCTCAAATGCAACTAGAATTTCATGGAAGATTTGAAAAAAAGACTTTCATTAATGAAATGAGAGTGCTAGAGAAAATAATTGGGTATAAATGAGAGAGAAGAAAGAATTGGAAGGGGAATTATGATGTTGGCACAACTTTCAAGAATGACTTGGTGACCTGAAAGCCATGACCAAAATATATGTATGTAAAATATCCTAGACATTATATTTCAATAAATCATAAAAGGAAACTGTACAGTTATTTTACTTGGGGCAAAATAGAAAAAGGAAGATACCATTAAACATCTCCTGAAAGAAACCCCCAAATTAAAACTTTCAGAAACATTATAGCCAAAATTCAGAATTTTTGGGTCAAGGAACGATTAATTCTGCAAGTAGCCAGAAGGAAGGAATTAGATTGCTGAAGGACTACAAGCAGAATCATATGTGATTTAGCAGACTCAATATAAAGAAATGTAAAGCTTAGGTTATGAGATTCCATAAGATACATGATGCAAGTTTACAAACAAAAATAATATACCCATCAAAGAAACTGAAAGGAAGGGGATAACGGACCTTTTTTATGAAAATAAGCATTTCCAAGCATTCCTGATGAAAAGACTGGGGCTTTATGGAAACTTTGAAGTGCAAACTCAGGAGTAAAGAGAAGTGCAAGAAGGGTAAATATGGGTGAATAATCATGTAGGAATAAACAAGAATAAACTGTTTCTCTTCTAAGATGAGAGACAATAAATAAAACACGAATATTCTCAGATCTCATTATCAGGAGAAATAAATGGAGTTTTATTAAACTGAGAACTTGTGACTGAATGTGTTATATTTTTTATGATGGTAAAAACAGAATGGAAATGGATAGGAAGATAAATGAACTACAGGAGAAGAAAGTGAGAGGAAGGTTGGGGAAAATAACTGAACATAATTGATGTGTGCAATAAGAAATCTCACTCTCATCGGAACTGGTTGTAGTAGAGAAATACACACAGGGAGAAAGTTAGATACAGACATACATTTCACTCAATAGTGAAACAGGAAGGAAGGCAGGGAAAGGAAAGAATAATAGGAAGGATAGATTAGGGGAGAGAGTGGCCCTAAGGAAAAGAAAGTCAAAAACACACCAAAAATAATTACTACAGCTTTTTCTATTGAAACCTAGAATTAGAATTAGCTACCCATTAACTGATTCAGTAATGGTTAACTAGTTTTTGGCATAAAAAATGTGATGAAACTTTCTTCTCCCTTAAGGGATGGTGAGGGAGAAAATTTCAACAAAATACAGTTTGTTTGCAGATGTTATAAGGAAAAACAACTTAGAAAGATTTACAACTGCTAATCGATAATGACCAATTACAATTTCAAGGTCCTCACCACCTGATAAGAGAAATAATGGATTCATAGTGGAGACTGAGATATGTACATTTTACACATGACAAATGAATGAATATGTTTTGCTTGACTACAAATGGTAAAAACAGAGCATTTTCTTCCTTCCTTCCTTCCTTCCTTCCTTCCTTCCTTCCTTCCTTCCTTCCTTCCTTCCTTTCTTCCTTCCTTCCTTCCTTTCTTTCTTTCTTTCTTCCTTCCTTTCTTTCTTTCTTTCTTAGTTGGGGTATGGAAGAGAACATAGATTTTTGTTTCTAAGATAAAAATTAACTTTTAAAAAGTTGTGAAGTAGGATTTGTTTTTAACTTAGCTCTTCTGAGGTCTGTAACATTACGTAAATTACTCAATATCTGAGAGTCTAATTTTCCTCACTTAAAAGATAAACTGTAAGACCCCTTCCAGCTTTACAATTTGATAATCTATAAGCATATTCATTGTAGTTGTTTCCTTATGGTAAAGGAAAGAGCCTGGAAGAAGTATAGGGATGCAATACTTTATTAAAGAAAAATAAATGAATGAAAACCACGTTTCGCCAACACTTAATACATAAATCAGAATAGAATACTACACCTAATTCTCCCTCAGCTGCATATGTGGCAGAAGAGAACAAAATCAGCTAAGAAGAGTTAGTCTTGTTATTTCTCTGTGGTCAGAAGTTGTGTTAGGGAATTAGGAGGACAATAATGAGATTTAAGATAACATATAGTAGAAATATTGGATATGGAGGCAGAAGACCGAAGTTTGAGTTGTTTCTGACATCATCTATTTGTGTGATTTTAATCAGTCATGTAATTTTTTCAAGTCTCAATTTTCTTTTCTGTAAAATGTAGCTAAAATGTTTACATTTGCAAATTCACAGGGTTGTTGATAGTATCAGATTATCTAAAATACGTTATTTATTTTTTTCAACACTAAAACACTATTTGAGCCTATCACAATGATGACAGGAATGGTGGTGATAATATTTAGGGGAAACATGGTTCAGTAGATGGAGGACCAGCCTTGGACTCAGGAAAAGTTGGATATTATTTTGCATTAGTCAAATACTGGCTGTGTGAACATAGACAAACTATTTGATTTCTCAGCACCTCAAATAATAATCTAAGGTTATAAATTACAAAGGAGCAGCTTATATATTGGTAAAGGATATTTCCACATCAAGTTTCCTATAGTGAGGAAATTTCAGATGTGATAAAAGAGATATAAATTACTGTTGTTACTGGTGAGTATCATAATGGTAATGATAATTATCATCATCATAATAATATTAAAATAATGACATTTTAATAGGAATCCTGCAATTCAAAATTTCAAGGATATGCTATCTTAGTTCCTTGAAATATCAAATATTGAAGCATATTATTAATGGAGGCTAATGGTGACAAATAACTTTTTAGACTCTTTGTGAATATCCACTGGCTTGTGGATTCATTTTAGGATGCCAGTTGTAACATGAGTTCATTATAAGGGAAAATAATAAATCTCATAAGTTTAATTACTTCCTAAATCAACATCATTAGTTCTTTACATCAAAAGAAAATTGTTATTGTTTCTCAGCTTTATTTGAAGGAAAAGAAACCCACTAATCTTTACTAAGAGAAATATGTGGCAATCAACATTTATTCAAGGACATGGTCATGATGCCACAAAACATCAAATTAAATTTTAGTAATGAAAATAATTAATGACTGATTTGAAAAAGAAACATGCCTTTAGAGTGCAACAGTGAAGAAACATATACCAAAATCAAAAGAAAAAGAAGCATTGAAATAAATAAAAGGTCTGTCATCAATTCTGTAATCAGAATTGTATGACTGGCATATGTTGGTATCTGTTTAACTTTGTATCCATGCCAAAATTGATAAGTCATTTGATGTCATTTGATACTCATTGTTAATTTGTTACCATCTTTCTGAGACTGTATTGTGTATCTAAAGGTCTATTTAGCTAAGTGTACTTAAGAAACATTTTTGAAGTAGGAATACTATTACAGCAAATCAAAAAAATCCTGGGCCCTGGAGGGCCCTTTGCCTCCAGGCCATTGCTGCTGAGGCCTTCCTGGTTAAAGAAGCTGATAAGCCTTTTTTGGGTCAACCCCTTTCCATCTCCACCCCTCATTCAGTGGAGACCCACTGGCCTTTTTCTCCCCAACTGTCTCTGATTGTCCTCAGGTTATTGATCAGGCCCAGGCTTCGAGATCTGATCTGACACACCCCTAAGAATGTAATATCTACATTTGTGAGTTTTTTTGTCAGCTTAGTTGAAAATTTAATGTTATTTCTCATCTAGAATTAGATCATGTGAAGAAAGTTATGAAAACTGCTTAAGATCATTTTAAGTTTTCAACTAACTTTCTTCATCAAGGTTTAATGAGATTGCAAAAACAGAAGAGATCTGGCTATTTTGATTTGAATTTGTGGTCCTTTCATGCTCTAAGCAAAAGTTAACATTTGTAACTGAATGTATGTTAAGGATTCAATTTCTGAACTTTCTTCCTGAGTGAATACAGACCCAGCTCCCTATGAAACATAGATATACCCAAATGATTTTGGGTCCCAGCTCTTTAAGGGGGGGAATGATCAGGTGATTGGAATGACAGAGTACTCGGGTGCCTGATATTTATTTTAATCAGAGATACTTTAGTTGAGAAAAGTAAGATAACATTTTTAACACAAGGTTAATTCAAACTGTTTTAAAGTCTATTTATGAAAAGCTGAACAAAGCAGATAAGGTTTGGCTTCCCCATGAGAATTGGGTCAGGTCCTCGGATTCTCAGCTTTGACTTCCTTGAGCAGCCAGAATCTGAAATTTTCTCAGAGCTCAGAACCCAAGGCTGAGAAAGTCCAGACCATTCCCTAACAAATATTTGGAAGACCACCACCCATTCTTCCACTAAATCCGGGAAGACCTAAAAGCTGAAATCACCAACTCTTCCCTTATCAAGTTCCTTCAGGGTCTGCAGGTGATTCAAAAAAAACTCCTTTCCTCAGCTCTCCTGATCCTGATTCCGAATTCCACCTCAGCTTACCTGTTTCAACCTGGGGATTCTGTGTGGGTAAAAAGAAATTCATGGTCTGGAGCCGAGGTGGAAGGGACCACCGTCATGATCCCCACTACACCTAGTGCTGTCAAAGCGGACTCTATTCCCACAAGACTCCATTGCACCAGAGTGAAGCCTGCTGTCACCTCAGAATAGAAAATCCAGAAGTCCACGAGGACCCCCTAATGTTAAGACTATCCGATCCTCTCCCTGATTCCCCTTTTACCTCCTTGCGCGGTCCCCCACAATCCCCATGCCCCAGACCAAGTTATACCTGGGTGTTAACCACAGGAAATGGACAATCTTGGACTTTTCCAGAACTGGAGCATACAGCTACCCCTCAACTCCCTGTTCCCTAGAACTGGACTACTTTGGGGGCCCACCAGTAGATGCAGGTTACCTACTCTGTTCAGATATGGGATGCCTGTGTGCCTGTGCTTGTGTCACAGCTTACCACCTCCCCTCTCCTAGTCCTGGTGCCTCCCTGTGCTACTAGGCAGGCAGTAGTGAGGGATTGGACCCATTGTTCCGAATCCATACAATCGAGTCTGACGCAGCCTGGGGAACCCGGGTTTCTCGAGTCCTGGGAATCATAGTCCCTGAAGGGGAGGAGGGAGCGCAGGTGGGAAAGACTTTAGTACTGACTACAACCAAAAAGCCTCCTGTGCCTATCCCCAATTGTCATCCCATTGCTTAGCTATCCCCGCCCCAATAGGGAACCCCAATGTCCAAATCACAATACCAGCTGTCACCACATGGGCTCCTGTCAGGTCATATGTTCCCCTCATCTTCCAAGGTTCAGGAATCTCACAATTATCAGGTCCCCTTAATTACCCTTCTGTCAGCTGTCCATAAAACACTTAACAGCTCTAATCACATGTTAGGAAAAGATTTCTGGATTTGTGTTGAACCCCAGTCTCCTTACTATGTAGGGGTGGCACTAAATGCCTCAGTCACTCCTATTTCCAACACAGAATTGTGATTGGGATCACCCAAGGCTCTCCCTAGGGGATGTACAGGGGACAGGTTTCTGCCTCATGTCATCCAGCACCCCTTTATCCAGCTCTCAGTATAGCTCAATTTGTGGGAAAACCCACATGATTCAGGCCTCTACCTCAGACTACTTCCCTGCCCCTCTAGGAGCCTGGTGGGCATGCCACGATGGCCTTACCCAGCTTGTCTCTGTTACAGTGTTCCTCAGACAACAACACACTGAGGACTCCCTGTGTATCCTAGTGGCCATAATTCCCCAGTCACCTTTCTCCCAGGGCAACTGAGCCACCACCTAAGGCAGGCAGTACCACTCCTCATTCTCATCTCAGTGGGCTTGGGCCTTGTGGGTTCTGCAGTGACTGGGATGGCAGCCTTGATTAAGGGGGAGACCAACTATCAGGCCTTAAGTACACAGGTAAATATTAACCTCTCCCACATAAAGCAGTCCATCTCAGCCCTGGAAAGACAGGTGGACTCTGTGGCAGAGGTGGTTCTTCAGAACTGCAGAGGCCTTGAACTTCTTAAACTGGGTGACCTGTGTGCAGTCCTTGGTGAGGCTTGTTGCTTCTGTGCAAACAACTCTGGAGTGGTGAGGGAGACTCTGAAGTTGGTAAGCCATAATATTGCTAATGGACAGAGGGAGCTGGAAGATTCTGAGAATGGGTATCAGTCCCTGTTCCCCTGGAACATCCCCCTAACTCATTAAATTGATATCAGCCTTGGTATTAGTATTGGTATTAGCTTCTCCTCCTGATCTTAGCCCTAATTGTAGGACCCTATCTCATTGTTTTCTACAATTCCTTAAATCCAGTGTTAACTCCATTAGTGTTAATTATCAGGGACCCCCCCATCCTTTAGGAACAGAATTGGGTAATCTAGATGTGACCCCTAGATGTGAACCCAGCCATGTCAAAGGTTTGATATGCTTACAAGAAAGAGTAGGGAATGCTGGACCCAGCTCCACTCTGCCCTTCCCTCTTTGATTTGTCACTTTGCCCTTCCTGAATGTCAGACACAAATCCACTCACCCTTCCTTGTGGTAAAACAGGCAGCCCAACCTTTCCTTCATTCATTTGTAAAACAGAGAACTCCACCTTGCTTAATCTGTAAACAGGCAGAACCCCCACCCCTTGCTTACCCTTGATTGATCTGTGGGTGGGAGTCCCAGCCTAGGGTTTCAAGACAGCTGGAAATTCAAATGTATACTAACCAATCACTAATTGTAGTGTTCCGCACAGGTGGGAGATTCAAATGTATACTGACCAATCACTAATTGTAGTTTCAAGTATACACTGACCAATCATTGGAGTTTCAGCTTACATCACTGTAATTTTAGTTTATGTAACCTGGCTATGGAACCTCTATAAAACCTGTACACTGTCTGTGCCAAAGTGCTATCTGATTTGGGTGACCATGTACCCCGACAGTCCCTCAGTGTTCTGCGGTAATAAAATCCACTTTTTAAATTTAAAAAAGAAAGAAAGAAAGAAAAGGATGAGAGAAGACTGTCTTCTTGGAAAGGAAAATTTTGTTATTAAGAGTTAGAAAAATCAAAGGACACTATCAATAACTTGGAGTAGAAACTGAACATATTTCTTATGCTGCAAATGTATTGAAATTGTTTCTTTTGCCACACTTGCACTTTCTAAATGAAATGACATAAATACATAGAATAGAAACAACATAAAATTTACTTAATCTCTGACTTTTACAACCTGTAAAAATGCTAATGCACCTTAAATTAAGTTCAAACTTAGCATTTCTAGTTGTGCTGCTTGCAAAGTCAAAATGTCACTTTATGCCTAATACAGGTTGTGAATTTTTATTGCTGGTCCATAAGAAAAATGAAAAAAAAACTGTTAATAATCATGAAATGTTTAGAGTTACCATAAAATATATGCATATATAGATACATACCTATATATGTATCCATATATATATATATATATATACACAAATATATATATATATATATATATATATATCAGTTTCAAGAAGCAAAATAAGAGATATCAAAAAAGTTTTCTTTAATTCTGTTTAGAGACATAACCTTTCTAATACTAAAGCAATTCCAACAGGTGTTGATGA
Source organism: Gymnobelideus leadbeateri (assembly GCA_011680675.1). NCBI lineage: Eukaryota > Metazoa > Chordata > Mammalia > Diprotodontia > Petauridae > Gymnobelideus > Gymnobelideus leadbeateri. The sequence goes on from WOXC01002039.1 coordinate 38,398, forward strand.
GTAAATACTGCCCATTTTTCCAGTAAACCACCAGTCATTTCATACTAGTGTTACAATGGTTAATCTGGTATTATTTTTCGTTTCATCAGTTTCTTCACATAACAACATGCACAACTGCATCAGATTCCTGTGACTTTCCTGAGCTGTTCATAGAGTAGAATTATCTTCTAAGGAAATGAGAGGCCAGTTTTCTGTGAAACAAAGAATGAATTGCTGTGGTCAACCTTTGAGAAGACATCAAATCCTTATCCCTGATCAGCTATTACATACATCATGGTTTCTCTTAACACCTTGGAAATTATATTCAGAAAAAAAACTTGTCATTGCTAATATATACTAATCTCCACATGTTTATTTCTTTCTTGACTTCATCCAAAAGAAAACCTATGTAATTTCCCACCTCTCCAAGTAGATTTATGTATTTATGTCAAGTCAAATAGTCAAATATTTATAGGTCTAAAGTTTAACAGCTTGGTGGAGGGAGGGAAGAAATACCACCTTTCTAACAATGAATGAAAAATCTATTTGAGTACTTTTGTCCTTTTATAAAATATGATGATTGTGGCTACACGTTGCTATGTTTTGGAGCAAACTGTCTAATTTGTCAAAACATTTTGCTGATGCCTATCAAAAATTGCCCTCATCTTCAATTATTTCTCTCTGTGTGTCTGTGTCTCTCTGTCTCTGTGTCTCTCTGTCTGTCTGTTTCTCTGTCTCTGTCTCTCTCTGTCTCTCTCTCTGTCTCTCTCTCTGTTTCTCTGTTTCTTCTCTCTGACATTCTGACTCAATTTGCAATTGTACTTTTTTCCTGGTATTTCTCCCCTGTCCTGTCCTTCTGCTGGTGCTCTCTCTCTGCTCTTCACCAGAAACATAAGCTATCCATCATTTTCAATATTTTTTAAAGATGATGTAAAGGTATTGTGTCTATATTTTAAGGAGCAAGCAGGCTTGAGTTTTCCCAAGTGTTTAAATAAACTAAAACAAGCTCTGTTCACTACTGTTGCTGCCACTAGATTCCTGGTGCTAGGATCAGGAGATACTTGTTTAGTAAAGGATTATCCAAACACATCCTGTCTAAAGCACATGTTTTCAAAGGACTGAATTGGACAATGTGATCAACTATACTACTTGGAAAAATCAAAATGTTTCCAATTGGATAATGAAATCCAATTGCACCTGGAGTGGATTAATCTGTTTTGCTAATAAAAGGCTAGAAGAATTAAATTCAGCACATAGGAAGTATAAGTGATTCTGTGTCTGCTGAGGTATAAAGGGGAAAAATAAATATTCTAAACCATAAATATGGTAAGCTAGGACAAAAGAGATAAGATTTGCCATAAATATGAAATGTCACTAAATCAGGATATGAGGTGTTCTGAATTGGCCTATTTGTCAGGAGTAGAATATTTGAATAAAAGCACATGAATTCATACACTTATCTTTTTCCAACACTTCCAGGTTCTGTGATGTATTGGACTGGGTGCCCTTTTCACCAGTGCAGATCACAACCCCATGTCTTAGTAGAGCACATTTATGACAAATTAGAACTGAAAAAAAAATCATTAGGTAGCTTTCTGCTGATAAAACTTTCTGTGCAATGGAAACAAAAGTAGCTATATCTGGTGAATTTAAAATAAATATTATAAGAAGTTGAGTTCAAACAATGGAGTGTGTATATTAGCAGTGCTTGGAAACATGGAAGAACTTTAAAAGCAAAAATTCACCAATGTGTTATCTTACAGCTACATGAAGAAGCTATTGATAAAGAAAACACTAGGGATTGTTAAAAGGATATAGGGGGAAATTGTTTTGTCAAATGCCTGCTTCCATTACAAATATATTTCAAAATTTGCATATAGAATATATTTTTATGAGCATTTGAAAATTTACTTTGGCTTCAGCACTTCATATATGACTGGAATATAGTAATATTAAGTATATGTTATTTCTTAAAACTCATCAAGTATTAAATTCTAGATCATTCTTCAAACAGGTCCCCATCAAAACCCATTGCTTTTCAATTTATTTTCCTTTAAGAAAGGAAGATCATCTCCCCCAATACTAGTGTTCCTTGGATCACTCAGGAGTTAGTATTCTCTAGCTTTTCAAATTTCATCATATAAGTTATCTGGGTATATGTTGTACCACTCACTTTCCACTTTCCACTCCCACATACATATTCAGATTTTACTATAAGCTACAAAAGGACAGAAACTTTTTGTTGTAAATATGTATATGTTTCATAACCTAGCATGGTATATAATATGTCATAGGCATTTAAGGGTTCCTTTTTTGAATTGCATTTGACTAGATTGGGCTTTCTATAACTGAAGCATTCATATAGTCATAGGAGAGAGCCAAATATAGAGACCTTATTTCATTTTGATATATCATTGTTTACTTTTTAAATGCTTTAACTACATTGTTTTCACGTCTTACATACTGACATAGAAAAGAGTAGGTAAGAGGATGACTGCAAATATCATTCTAGAATGTTTAGGTGTCATTAAAAAGTGATATACTTGCATTAGCCCAACCCCCTAAATTATATTGTGTGTTCTAAACTTAATGATGCAGAGTAACCTATTGGCTACTCAGTCATAATCAAATAGCATAGTTATATGTGATATATATGGTACAGTTAAAATAATCACTGCTCATGATGAAAAAGGAATGTGATATAGTGGTAAGAACACTAGAACAAAGCCTGGCTCTGCTCTTTACATTCTGAGTGACCCTGTGTTAGTCATTCAGTTGTTCTGGCTTCTGTTACCTAATCCGGAAGTGAGGTGTTGGAACTCTAAATTCTACAATCTTATGAAACAGCTAATGGAAAATAGACTTTGTAGGTTCAGGACCATTCTGTTCCCAAACAGTTATGTTTATTGAACATACAAGCATTAGTGGCTAGTATTTGGGAATGTAAATATATTTTAAAAGGTATAGAGAAAAAAAAGAATGTTTCACTTTTGCAGTTAAACATTTAGGGTCATTTTCCAGTTGATTATCAGAATATAATTATAAGCATACATTCCCACATCTCTGTGAATTCTACAGATAATATGTTAGAGTGGAAAACATACTGGCTGTGGAGTCGGAGGTCTTTGTCCAGATGCCACTTCTCTTCCATTCTACAGTTTTTACCTTAGCCAAACATAAATAGGTACGAAAATGTGATGAGACATAATAATAGCCTCAGAAGTCCCAATTAGCTGTAAATCTGTGATCCTATGATTCATTTGACCCTTTAGTTTTTATGTCCTTATTCTAATAGGGTGATGTATCTATAATAAGGAAGAGTCAAGTTTCTAACCTCACCCTTTATACCCATTGACTATGTGAGTCAGGACAAATATTTTAAGTCCTCTGATCTGCCATCTGTAAAAGAGAGAAAATAACTCTAGAACTTATCTCATATTAAGGATAAAATAATAAAATGTATGAAGTTTTTTTTCCCCTACAGATTTTAGGGAGCTATATAAAGGTCAGCTATCATTATGCCTCATGACATTTACTTGCCTTTTCATATCAGTTATTTCCTCATATGCCAATGAGAGTGTATCATACCTTTCAAAATCAGTAAGTTTGACTCACTTCAAGAACACTGATATAGTAGCTTCTCTGTGCAAGTCATCTTCTTGTTGTTGGTGATATTAGATGAAAATGATACAGTTCCTTCACTTGAATATCTTATGGACTAGCAGGAGTATATGATGACAGATAAATATAATACAACATATGAAATAAAACAGTTAATGAATACTTGAGTAAAGAGACTGTATTATCATGGGAGGGGCAGGAATACAGGAGTCTTAAGGGAGGGAATGGCATTTGAGTTGAGTTTTGAAGGAAGAAAAATGATTTCATTGATAAGGATGAATAAGATATATGTTTCAAATAAGGAAGATGGCTTGCACAAATGGATAGATGTGAAAGTTGGCAAGCTGAGATCAAGGAGAAGGTGTAACTAGAACAGGAAGTATTTGAATGAAAGTAATCATAAGACAAAAAGTAAGCTGAAACTAGATTGTGGAGGATATTAAATGTCATGGCAAAAGACTCCTATGTTGCCCAGCAGGGAATAAGGAACCATTGAGTTTTTTGTTTCTTTGTTTGTTTTACCTCAGAATAATGGGACAGTCAGACCTATGACTTGGGAGAATTATTTTGGTAACTCTGTGGAGGATGAATTATAAAGAATGAGACTGGGTGATGGAAATCAAGAATGGAGTTATAATAATTCAAGGGAGAAATGTGGTTTTGGGACTCAGTATCCTCAATGATAACATGAAGGGGTTGGATTAGATAATCTCTAACCTTCATTTCAGTTCTAAGTCCTATGCTGTTAAAATGGTAAGCATCTGTAATAGGTTGTGTGATAATGTGAATGGAAAGGAGAGAACTACATGAATGATGTTGCATAGATGGAAAGAACAGGATTTCATATTTGTTTGGATATAGGCAATGATGCATGGATGACTTGTGATTTAAAAAAATAATGAGGGAAAGGAAGGGATTATTGGAGTAATTCTGGAGTGGCAGAACCCACAAAGATGGAGTGAAACAATTTTCTAGCCCAAGACAACTTAGAAGGTGAGCAAGAAAGATCTACAGTACCAGTGTGAGAAAGGAGTTCAGTCCAGCACAGGCTGCATCAGCACAGGCAAGACCCCATAAAGACTGGATCAAGCCATTGAATCAGTGGCAACACCAGTGATTTACAGACCTCTGAGTCCACAGATATGAAAGACAACTTAGAAAGTCAGTAGGAAACATCTGTCAAACCTGGGCAATAATGGAGGAGAGTGCAGTATAGGTCTTGCTGGTGTTGCAGTTTAAACCCAGGGATGCCAAAAAATGTTGAGGTGGGGGCTCTGCCCACCCAAAAACTGTTCTGATTTCATGATGTGTTGTTGTGGAACCATCTCAAAGAATTCAGAGTCAGATGACCTCTAATCCAAGTATAGGAATTTATTGAGATTGACACCTCTATTAAGTGGGATAAGTTCCAAGAAGAACCAGCAACTTCAGAGAAAGCAAGATGGATTTTTATAGGATAAAGATGCAATTACAAAATCAAAATTTACATAGAATAAAGGAATATGAAAAAGGGAGGAGGAATTTGTTAAGGGATTAGGTAATGGAGGAGGAGTCCCATCTATGCTTCAGTGGTTAAACATTCTGGTCATGCTGTCCACCAATTGGCTAGCTATTGTGGTCCTGTCTGTTCAAGACAGATAGTTAAGTATTGTAGTATTGTCTTGGACTAGATGGATAATGTGATTGTGATTGAACACAATAATACACCTGTTTTTGCTGTGTGAATGGGTCTGGGGGCAGTGAGTAGGTAGGAGCAGTAGCTGGTTTCCCATCACATGAACACACCTATTGTTTCTGTGGGAACTAAGAGTTCAGGGACACACTTGTTGTTCCAGTAAGCAGTAAGACATGTATGAAGAAGTCAGGACATTGATGGGGAGCTAGGTACACTGAGGCCTGCTGTTCAGTGGGGCCATGACGAAGTTAGAATACTGGGACTGGGTGCAGCATTATTAGAATTTTATCACTGGCACAGACCCAGACCCAGCAAACCAAGAGCAGCGCTTCGGAGCCACTGTATCAGCAACAACTGAAAATTTACAGGATCCTAGAAGTATTACAGAAAAGAGCTTCACAAATACCCTCAAAATTGGGACAGTGTACTCTCCACACCAGAAGTACCTTAACAAAGTGTTAAAAGTCTAGTGGTAGGGTCGAAAAATAAGCAAATGATAGAAAAAATATGGCTATGAAAAGATATTGTGGTGACAAGGAAGATCAAAGCACACATTCAGAAGAAGACAAAAAAGCCAAATCTCCTACAATCCAAAGCCTCCAAAAAAAAATATGAATTGGTCTCAGGCCAAGAAAAAAGTCAAAATAGGATTTTGAAAATAAAGTATGACAGGTAGCAGAAAAAAAAAACTGGGAAGAGCAAAGAGAGTGATGCAAGAAAATCATGAAAAAATAATAGATCAGTAAAGGAAACACACACACACACACACACACACACACACACATACCTAAAGAAACTAATACTTCAAAAAAATGGACTAGGCCATATGGTAAAAAAGATATGAAAAACCAATGAGAAGAATGCCTCAAAAAGCAGAATTGGCTAAATATAAAAAGAGGAACTAAAATCCACTGTGAGGGAACCTCTTTATAAAGTAGATTTGTCAGAATGGAAAAGGAGGTACAAAATCTCACTGAAGAAAATCTTCTTTAAAAATTAGAATTGAGTAAATGGAAGCTAATGACTATGAAAGAACTAATTTCTTAAACATATAGAGAACTGAGTCAAATTTATAAAAGTAAAAGTAATTCTCCAATTTATATATAAGCAAAATATATAAACAGTTTTCAGATGATGTAATCAAAGTTATCTTATAGCCCTATGGAAAAAATGCTCTTGCTATTGATTGGAGAAAGGCAAATTAAAGGTATTACCTCATACCTAGGAAATGACTAATAAGACAGAAAAGGAAAATGACAAATGCTGGAGGGAATGTGGGAAAAATAAGACATCAATATACTATTGGTGGAGTTGTGAACTGATTCAACTATTCTATAGAGCAATTTGGAACTATGTCCAAAGGGCTATAAAATCATATATAACCTTTGACCTAGTAATACCTATACTAGTTCTGTATCCAAAAAGAGATTAAAAAAACAAAAAGGACCTATACATACAAAAATATTCAAAATGGTTCTTTTCTGATGGCAAAGAATTGGAAATTGAGGGGATGCCCATCAATTGGGGAGTGGTTAAGCAAACTGTCATATGTGAATATGATAGAACACTATTGTGATATAAGAAATGGTGAGCTAGATGCTCTCAGAAAAACCTGGGAAGATTTACATGCACTGATATAAAACAAAGTGTACCATGTACAATATTTCAAGATCATCAGCTGTAAATGACTTAGCTATTCTCACAAATAAAATGATATAAGATAACGCTGAAGGACTTTTGATGAAAAGTTGCATGTTATCCTTCCACAGAGAAAGACTTGATGGTGTCTGAATACAGATTGATACATACTTTATTTGTTTTCTTTTTTCTACTTGAGGGTTTTTTTTGTCTATGTTTCCTTTCACAACATGACTGTTGTGGAAATGTTTTGCATGACTGCACATGTATAACCTAAAAAATATAATAACAAGTAAAGAATTGATTATGAACACAAAGAAATGCCTGAAAATGCAGGATTTTGTGATACCACAATTCCTTTTCATATGTCTATTTTTAGAGTTTAAAGAATTAAAATTCACAAAATTATAAATCTCTTAACTCTTTGAAGGTTGAGATGATTAAATAAGTGCTCTTGGTTTCATAACTAACATAATGGTGAATTTCATGCATTTTACTTCATAAGAGAAAGATGTCACTAAGGACCAGTAGTCTCTAATTGGAGCTATTGAAGTGTTAAGAAACCAGCAAGAGAAGAAATGGAAGAACTAGCTGGAAGGAACTGATTTGTAAAGATAGCATGAGTCATTTAGGAAGACAGCAGGAGAATCAGCTGCCAAGAAGGCTTCAGCTGGTGTGCTGGAAGTTGCTAAGATTATCTGGACAAAGGTTAAAGCTTATTGCAAGAAAATTGAATTCTGCTAAACTGCTCTCTACAATTCGAATTCTGCTTAAATTACTAAATTATCATCTACAGCTCCAGAAAAGCAAGACCTTTCAAAGGTGCTGGTTGCTCTTTACTGTTGTCCCTGATTTGATAGAAAGAAATAGAAGAGAAAGGATAGGGTTTAAAGCAGCTGTTTTAAGAAATTTGAAGGGGAAAGCAGAGACTGGAGTCAGATATGGATGCACAGACAAAGCTGGAAAGCATGGATTTCCTTCCTTGCCCTCCCCCAATCCTCCCTGCCCCATTCTTGTGGGTAAGGGACTTTAGAAATGAGAGCTCTGGCTCCTTTTTTGAAAAGGTCGATAAGCAATGGAGTAGAATAGATAGTGACAATGGCCTATACCCTAGAATTTTTGTAGAATGCAATCAAAAGGGGGTATGGTGACCTGGACCAAAACCATCAAATCTACCAGTTCTCCTTTATGCCCTGACAAAGATGAGGAGGAGGACAGTGATTACTAACAAGAGCTCCACAAAGAGTCAAATAAAGACCAAATGTGCTAAACCCATGAAGAGATTATTAGCCTACATCAAGAGAGATTATGATGTTCACCCCCCCACACCTGTTAGCAACAGGATTTCTCCAATAGCTCTCAGAAGCTCAGCAAAATCATTGACATATAGGAGACCACTGACAATACCCATATTTTGAATAAAGAAAAGAGTCAGAAAAAGGAGATATCCTGTAGAGGACCATAGGACAGTGGGACTCTGACCCTGATGGCTGAATAAGCCCTCTCAGCTGAAGAGCCTGCTATCAGGCTGGGATTGGTTCCCTACACCCCAAGTATTATGTCCTTATGATAATTGTGGCATACACCCCTGGCATGGGAATGGGTAGGTGCACGGTGTTCTCAGGGGATAAAACGTGGTGTTGCAGCTGGGAAGGTTATTTGTGATTTAGCTCTATAAAAACTTGTGCTTGCGATAATAAAGTTGGTTCTGTTTTCCACCACTCTCAGAGTCCCATCTCTTTTGTACACTCTCTCTCTTAGCCTCTGGGTAAGCAACTCATTCGCTCCCTGCTGCTGGACAGCAGGGCCCCTCACAATACCCATGCCTTGAATAGATATCCTGGTCCTAAAGATCATGAAAGTGGACTATGATCAAATTGTGAAAGCACACTAGTACGGCCTTCACGAAGGACAGTACTGACCAGAGATTCAGATAATTTTTCTAGTCCTTTAATCAATGAATCAGACTCATCTAAAGTGAGTCAAGTGATATACTAGCCACTGCCTCCTTCTCTGTGTCCAGCTTCCTGGATATACCTTATGGTATATTCATTTAGATTTGAGGAGCACTGCAAACCCCAGGCCCCATAGGAAATTGTCATTGGGAAGCTGCACCAACTTAACAGCCTCCCTCTTCCTTTTTTATTTTTCTTTTTTTTTGTTTTCTGGAGGGCATTTGGGGTTAAGTAACTTGTCCAAGGTCACAGGGCTAGGTTTTTGTTTGTGTGTGTTAAGTGTCTGAGGCCAGATCTGAATTCAGGTCCTTCTGACTCTAGGGCCGATGCTCTACTCACTGCGCCACCTAGCCGCCCCATCCTCTTCCTTTTTTCATGTTCAGATTTGGAAGACATTATTATAAAACAAAAGTCAAATTATATACCTATATATAATGTATATGATTATAATAAATTATAATTATAAATAATTATATTATATATAATAGTATACATGATTATATAATTATATAATATGTTATATAATAAATAATAGTAAAATATTATAGTAAATTTTGCTATTAAAATCCAAAATTTGAGTCCAATTGGATGACATAATAACTTGTTGAATGAAGAGCTGTCTGTGCCTGTCTACTTTTCCCTCAGAACACTCTTGAGGAGTTTTGAAATGTTCTCATTTAAAGGAGCTACTTATCATTATAATCACAGAATATATCATTGGCAAATGTTCAAGAGTGGAACAAATGAGCTTATCACTGCTTCACCGGATTTAGAAAAGAAAGCATATTTGCCAAACAGAAAAGTGATGAAAGATTAAAAGGGGATCAATTAGTCTGTATCATATTGTTCCTGAAGGGACCAAGGATACCAAGGCCTATAATGATGAAATTCAAATTGCCCCCAGAATAAAGACTATCCTTACTTTTGATTGGGTTTCTATAAATGTATACCTAGTCTCTTTGCATGACTATTATGTACATGGTTGAGAAACTGTGACCCAGTTTTATGAGTTGTTGGGTTATTTCTGATATTATACTAAATCATTTTGAAGTTATGAATATTACTGATTTTTTCTAATCACTTAGCATATGCTTCATGCTAAATAGTTGATTGTGGCATCATTGAGATTTTGTATTAAAGGGAATCACAATGGTGGCGGCTCAGATGCTACCATGCTAAATAATATGGAGTACAGTCCCCTACTACAGGGTTGTCCCCATGATTCTGATAGAATCTGAGTTTTATTAATGTTGTGATGGACCTTCTCTGTAAACCTTTATCTGCCAGTGTGAGATCATATTAAGATGTTTACCTCAGTACATAGACATAGTAGATGACCATCCCTTTTTTAGGGATTATATTATAGGGTACAGTACAGCATCTGCTATGGAGTTTTCTGCCACTTTTAAAGCTATAAATCTATATTTCCAATTCCTTTCACTTCTGAATTTCTAGAAAGAGTGAACTATACTCAAAATTACTGCTTAGTAAGGGCCAACTCTTAAATTTTCAGTGTAAGCATTTACACCATGGAAACCAGTAAATGCTACAAATCAAAACAATTCATTTTTTCTTGATTGTTTAGACTCAAGAAAGTGATGGGAAAATAGTAATAATTCATATTAAATTAAAAAGTGTGTCATAGGGTGGCTAGGTGGAGCAGTGAGTAGAGCGGCGGCCCTGGAGTCAGAAGGACCTGAGTTTGGATCCAGCCTCAGACACTTAATGCACACACAAACAAAAACCTACCCATGTGACCTTGGGCAAGTTACTTAACCCCAATTGCCCTCCAAAAAAAATGTGTCATGTACATATTTGATAGCTATTTATTAAACATTTACTAGCACATACCTCTTTTATACTCCCTGTGACTTTTTATTATTTTCATTTGCTCACTCCTCAACTACAATCTGGTCTCATCACAGCCATTGAACCAAATCTATTCTCTCCAAATGACCTCAAAATTGCCAAATTCAGTCTTCATTTCTCTGTCCTATTAAGCCTTCAATCATAATATAGAGCAGTTCAAAGAAGTTTATTGTTAGCCACTTTAAAATAATAAAAGCAAGAATCTGAAGGAGGTGACTGAAGAACAATTATTGTCTCCTTCCCTTAGTTTGCTCTAGATTGAAAATATATGTATGCCAAATCATAGAGGAATTTGAGCATTTCTTACTCTAAATTGTATAATTGTCTGGGAGAAAGAACTGTTAGCCAGAGTCAGGAATAAGGATCTGAGACTTTTGTATCCTCTTCAAACCTACTTTTCTAGATTTATTTCATAAAGTTCACACAGGAAAATACAAATGTGTGTTCAACTCATCCATCATTGTACTATTTTTTCCCCTAAATTTAAGTCATATCCCAAGTCCGTCATTGTTGTGATGAATTAAACATGTTTTTTTTTCCTCTTTGTCGAAAAAACTGTATGCTTCATTTAAGTCTCAGCAGTCTCTTACCCTTTGGTAAACACTTCATTCTAGCTAAACAAGACTATTACTTATTCCTCCGATTTTCCATGCCTTTTCTTACCTCTTTTTTGTTATATTTTATTTTTTATTATTGAACAAATGCTTTATTAACTTCTGTTTTACATCATTCATTTCTGCCAGATTTAGAGTTACAATTGTTTCCCCCCCGTTTTCCCCTACCCACCCTCCCAGAATAGCAGTCCCACAAGATATCGCTTCCTCCAATCTGCTCTCTCCCATACCTTCTCCCATACCCCCTTCGACTTTTCCATTAGAGGAAGGTGAATCTTTGTGTCCCAATGCCTGCACATCTTATCTCCCAATTACAAACAAAAGAGTATTAATAATAGTATTTATATATATTTGAAACATTTAGTCTTAAAACCTCGAATTTCAGATCCATTTCCTTCCTCCCTTGTCACCCATTCCCTCTGGGAAGATAAGTAATTCAGTATATGTTGTACATATCTAGCTATGCAAAACATTACCATAGTAGATATATTGTACAAGGCTGCTTATAATTCCCTCCCACCCATCCCACCCCCCACCTGGTCCATTCCCTACATGATCCTGTCCCTCTTCTATAGTGGGTACTTCCAACCTCCCCTCCGCTCAAGGATGCCCTCTCATCCATCATACCTCCTCTCATCCCCCTTCCCCCTATTCTGCTGCAGGTTGAGATATCCCATTTAGTATGTATGTCATTCTCTCCCTGAACCAAATTCAATGAGAAAGTGGTTTTGCCTTTTTAGCCTTCCTTATTCTTCCCCTCCTCTGCAGCCACTTCCCCTTGCTTCTTCCACATGAGATAGTTACCCTACCCTGTCTCTCCCCATCTCCCCTTGCCACTTTCCTCTCTCACCTCATAATTTCACCCCTTAAGTATCATCCCTTCCCAACAAATTCAACCTGTGCCCTCTATCCATGTATAACTGTAAACGTATATACACACATTCACATATGTATTCATATGCCCATCCACCCTTTTTCCATTATATTCATACTGAGAAAGATTTCATCAGTCACAATTATTATTTTTCCATATAGGAATGTAAATAGTTCAACTTTGATAAGTTCCTTTTGATTGCTTTTCCCTGATTACCTTCTTAGGCATCTCTTCCTTCTTGTGTCTGGATGTCAAATTTTCTATTCAACTCTGTTTTTTTTCCTCAGGAATGCTTGAAAGTCCTCTATTCCACTGAATGACCATATTTTCCCTGAAACAAAATACTCAGTTTTGCTGGGTAGGTGACCCTTGGGTTCATTCCCAGCTCTTTTGCCCTCTGGAATATATTATTCCATGCCCTTCTATCCCTCAGTGTAGAAGCTGCCAGGTCCTGTGCTATTCTGATTGGGTTTCCACAATATTGAAATTGTTTCTTCCTGGCTGCTTGTAGTATTTTCTCCTTGATCTGGGGATTCTGGAACCTGGCTATAATATTCCTGGGAGTTTTCTTTTTGGGATCTTTTTCAGGAGGTGATCGGTGGATTCTTTCAACCTCCATTTTGCCCTCTGGTTCTAAAACATCAGGGCAGTTTTCCTTGAGAATTCCTTGAAGGGTGATTTCTAGATTCTTTCTTTGATCACGGCTTTCAGGTAGTACATTAATTTTTTAATTGTCTCTCCTGGATCTATATTCCAGGTCAGTGGGTTTTCCCATGACATATTTCACATTGCCTTCTTATCTTTCATTTGTTTGGATCTGCTTAACAGCATCTTGATTTCTCATAAAGTCATTAGCTTCCATTTGCTCCAGTCTAACTCTGAAGGAATGAATCTCCTCAGTGAACTTTTGACATTCTTTTTCCATCTGGCAAATTTGACTTTTTAAGGCATTCTTCTCCTCATTGCCCTTTTGGGCCTCCTTTGCCATTTGAGTCAGTCTATTTTTTAAGGTGTTGTTTTCCTCATTCAGGCTGTTGACCCTCATTTCAAACTTTTCCTGCATCCTTCTCATTTCCCTTCCCAATTTTTCCTCCATTCTCTTATTCGATTTTTAAAGTTGTTCTTAAGGTCCTCTATGGACTGCAACCCACTCATGTTTTCCCCTGGGGCTTTTGGAGCAGGACTTCGGACCTCACAGCCATCCTCTCGCTCTATGCCTCGATCCTTTGTGCCCCCAAAGTAGGAGTCTAAGGTTGCATTTTTCTGTTTAATTTGTTTCCTTTGCCTTGGCATGTTGCCACTCAATTACTTGACTTTGGGCCTTGTTGCCACAGTATGGCCTGGCGCCAGACAGGAACTTTTGCCCCGAACATTTGGGGAGGGCCAACTTCCGTTTTTAGCAAGTTGGAAACCCACCCACGACCCAGGCTGCTGGCCCTGCCACCCTGGGGCTAAAACCATGACTCAGGCACTTGGCTGTGCTCAGCTCTCTGTGCTCTGCGCTGGTCCTTCCTGCAGGGTGCTGGGCTGTCCTCAGCGGGAGGTTAGCTTCTCTGTGTTGTTCTCTGGGTGCTGGGGCTCCAGAAGTTGTTCAGAGTCCCCTTTTACATAGTTTGGAAGTGATCTGGGGGAAGAGTGGCTAAGATGGGCTGTTTCTACTCCACCATCTTGCCTCCTACTTTAAAAATTTAAATAATCAACTTTTTGAATGTTTTGCAAGTTCCTGGCATTTATATTTCTGAAGTTAATAAAACTTAAAACTGAATGAAGACTAGTCTACCCTGTAATTTACAAAAAGTATTATAAAAACATACATAAGAGTATCTAAAGTATTGAAAAGTAATATCACCTAGAGAACAATGGAGAGATGCACTGTGTGTATAAGCAGTCCGTAACTTATAACCAGTGAAAATTTTCAAATAATAGAAGTCATAACGAGAAGATGATGGACTGGTCATGTGGTGAAGTAATGAGCAATTAAAGGTGGACAGGCTGAATGTTGAACTAGAATAATCATGCCAATAGAAAACATGGAAACCCTTAAACACACTGAGTGGATTTTCTGTAACAAACTATAGGAAGACTTGAATATTGCATAACATGATTTGGCATGGATAATGGGGGCGGGTTGTGATTTGCCTTGTGAAGGGGACTTAAAAATCAGTGAGAGCATAGATAAGCCCAGCTTATATTAAACCTTCTTCAAAAGGTCTTCCACAAGTTCTTCAGTTAGTAAGTCACACACACACACACACACACACACACACACACACATACACACACACCTCACATGACATTTTATTTTATAATTATCTAATAAACTTATCATATAACATCGTTTATTATTTCCATTGGTTTTGGGGCCTTTTTTTCCTACTAGACTATAGTAATTGTGAGAGAAAAGGCATACTTTTTTCCAAATGTTTACATCTCTCCAGTGCCCAGTACCATGCTGTACAATTGTAGCACTACCCAATCTACAAAATATTTCCTTACTTTGTACTCAAACATTTGGGTTGGGTCTCCAAAGGATGACTGCTAATTCTGGTTCTAGAGTTCTCTAAGGCTGTGGATATATAGCTCATGAGCATCCAAGCATTAATAGTCAGCAGACACAATTGGCTCAAAACAATACCCTTTATTAACATAACATAGTAAGAATAATAATAATAGCCCTGAAGATACCTGAAGATAACCCCTTAAAACTTCATCTTTGATTGCACCCTGTGATTACTGTGAATGTAGCAGCTGAGCTATGAGGTTGGGAGTTGAAAACATATCTACTACCCTGTACATAAAGTGCATTTTATTGTGTGTAAGGTGGATTTTATTATTCTTTATTACAGTCTAGTTCCCAGGCTCCATGGCCATAACAATCTCTAGTTTCCAGGTAGTAGATAATATTTCCCAGGCTCAAGACTTGTAAATATTTCCATCATGGTTGAGTAGTGAGATGTGGCTGGCATAATGTAATTTTTACTATACTTGCACTAAATGATGATATTTTAAGAGTTAACCTGTGAGGCTATTGCTAGTGATATGCTTCTTTGTCCCTTGTCCTATAAAATCAAGTGGGCACTCATCAGTAAGTGTGGAATATAAGAGTGTAATTCTGTGTGCACCTTAACTAGTCCCCATCAAGATTTGAGGGGATTTAGGTGAATGCACAAGCTGGAATGCTGTGCCTCTTTCAACTGACCCCATTGAGACATAGGGGTAGCTGCTCCTCCCCCTTCTCGCAATCCCCTGTGAGAAGAGTTATTAGAGAATGGTATAGGAGTTGGTGCTCCCATTATCAGTAACTTAATCCTGAAAAGGAAAGACTAGAATACATTTAGCTAGCTCATTTAACCCCTTATCATGACTCCATCCTGTCCTCTTATATACCTTGATCAAGAGTTAACCTGTGCTGGTGTGTTCTCCTGCCCAATAATTGACATAGTCAGTGTGTTAGAGACTGGAGTCCAAAAACTCTCCAGTGCCTCCTGTGAAACTTCCCCTTACTGACACATTAGGTACTCGATAAAAGTTGATTAATTTTTTTTATTATAAACTGTTACCTGCAAATCAAGGCCCTCCATGATCTGTTTCTAATCTTATCTCCCACTATTCCCTGTTTCTACAATGCCCAAGTAAATAGATCTATTTGCCATTCCCAAACATGTACTTTGCTTCTCTACTTCAGAACAACTTTTAGTGTTATTCCCTCCCCTGAAGTACCTTTCCACATCACCTGTTGAAACCTTCCCTATTTTTCAGTTCTTCTAGATGAATTATCATCTTTGTTATGAATTCTGCCCCGATATTCTAACCAACTTGACTCTAATAAAAAAAAAAGTTATTTCTCTCTCTGAACTTCTTTCATACTGTGTTGATACTTTTATTATGGCAAACTCTTCACCTTATCTTATGGTTATTACAAATGTAAAATATCCCCCCTTTTAGTTGGTAAGTTTTAGTAGGGCATAAATTGGTTAACTTCATTTACTTCACCTCCTCCTTGGTGCCAGGCACAAATTCACAGGGTTGTTGTTAGGATCAAATTAGATTGTATGTAAACCATTGTATACAAATATATTGCCATTATTACCATTATTATTATATTAGGTGCTCAATAAAATTCAACTGAATGTATATGTACAGATATTTATTTGTATGCATATGTGTGTGTGTCCTTATCTCTATCACCTATCTATCTACCTATCTGTCTGTCTCTCACTCTGTTACTCTGTCACTCTGTCTATCCCTTTCGGTATGTCAAGGAGATATGCTTTTACCAAAATTCAGGGTTTCTATACATAATTAGATGATCTTTACTACTGTGACTAAAAAAGTTCATTCTGTAGTCAAATTGGTGTTTATAAGTCCTAAACATAAGTAGACTGGTTATTAGACTATAAATTTTACTATGTGTCACTAATCTGTACTTAAAACCTTTCCAATATTTAGGACCTTCCCAGGTAGCTAGAAATCCACTACCATGGATTTCAGGAACAATTGGAACATCTGAACAACAATGAAGTTATGATGAATAATATAATACAATGTGATATTATATGATATATAATATTATATAATGTATAATGTGTGTGTGAGAGAGAGTGAGAGAGAGAGAGAGAGAGAGAGAGAGAGAGAGAGAGAGAGAGAGAGAAAGAGAGTCCAAGGTTCATACCAACATAGTAAGCTTGTCCTGGTTGAAATCATACTACTGTTATTACTTTTTAGTCATCTCTTCGCAATCTTGTTAAGATGAAGAAACTTCCATCCACTGAATTAATTGTTCCCATTAATGATTGTCTTTTCTAGACTACTATTTTGTATATTTCAACATGCTCTCCTTCAGTCCCTGCTCTTGCAACCATCACCTTTACAACCTCCCAACAGCTTGGCATTATGAAAATACACATATATCCTGTCCCCACCTACACTCCCATTTCTAGAACCACAAACTATGAACAAATCAATTTTCCTATTATTCCTGGATGGGCTATGTCATTCTATTCATCTATGGACCTATTAAGCCTCCAAGTAACATTTTATACCCAAGTGCCCCATCCTTAGCCACTATTTCTTTTTGTATATTATTAACAACATTGAAATATAAATTTCTTAAAGACAGAGACTGTGCTTTATTTTTTTATCTCGAATACTTGGCATAATGCTTTTATCTTCTTTCCTTCCTTTGTTCCTTCCTTCTTTCCTTCTTTTCTTTCTTTCATTCTTAAAATATGGAGCACATCAGATGACCATAACATCATTGCCCCCCACTTCTATGGGAAAGCATGTTCTAATTTCCAAAGAACTTACTTAAAAGTGAACATTTGGAATGTGAGCAATTCGTGAATCCTTAGGTACCTCTCTGTGTATTTATATGCTTTTCAGGACGTCAATTACTATTATTTTGGCAGAGGAGGTATCCCCTCCATCAATGCATATATATGTTAAACTGTACATTGAAATTTTAATGTGGCTGTCGAATGAATATTTTTCTCTTCATAATTACACTGGAATTTACTCAATAAGAATTTTTAAGAAAAATGATATTTTTATAAACCCAACTCCAAAAAGTTCACCTGAATCCTGTACTCTTGAACAATTTTAAAGAATGGCATAGATTTTATAAGTAATTAATTTGGACATAAATTATAAGAAAGCATTAGAAATAGATTTAAAAGTATTCAAATTTCGATCCCACAAAGACAATAAAGGATATCAATTCTACCATTTTATTTCCTAAACTCTGAAATGTATTTGAAATTTCTTTCTATCATTTTCTGAGCAATTTCTCTACACATATGCAACCTTTAAAACTTAACTGTCACATAATTTCTAGCTAAATCTCTAGAATTATAGGACAGCTAATGGGAGAAATGATAAAGTATAAACTGATTCATTAATTGCACTTTACTACCAGTTCCCCTTTCTCTACTTTTATGCCTACTTGAAGCTCTTCCATAAATTCCAAGTATTTGGTATCACTGTTCATTTTTAATTCTGGAAATATGAATCTAGAAATAGTTTTCCTGTATTGCCTGAAGGGAGATGAATAGATAATTGACTACAAAAATCTGTTATCATTTCCTATTTTCTAATGTTCTTATGTAAACATGTGATAAGATTGGAATTTTTTAAGTGAAAAATTATTTAAAATAAAATTCATACAATTTCCCATTTCAATAAATTTAACTATCTTGAAAGAAACCTATTGCTTTGGAACTAACAATATTTTCTCTTTTGTAAAACTCACTTGGTAGTTTTATTCTACCTAATGTCTACTTTGACCATCTGATCAATCTGTTTTAAAGACAGACAGCTAAGGTCTCAAATGGAAATGTATTATTTTAAAGAGAAATTTATGAAATATCAATTTGAATATAAATTATTTGTATTGAATTCTTTAAAATCAGTCTAAGAGTAGTTACATCAATTTGTAACCATACTGTGTCTCAAGTCTCTCCCATAGAGTCCACCCCCAATTAAGTCATCAAATTGTTCTTTTTAAAGTATTGATATGACTAAACCTCTCTGAAGCCCACTCCAAAACCCCTAAAATTGGAAATAAAATGCATGTCTATTTATTGGAAAATACCTGAATAGTTTGGCATAAAAATATAAAGATGTATAATTTCAACAAAAGATACAAAGAAGATGATATTCAAAGAAATGTAATAAGATCTGTATGAACTGAGGCAGAATGAGATAAGCAGAACAGAAAAAAAAAACACAGTAACTAGAGAACCTCATGGGAAAAACAGTAGACCTGGAAATTAGATTCAGGAGAGAAAATATCAGAACCATAGCACCTACCAGAAAGCCAAAATCAAAAAGAGAACCAGGATAGCATCTTTCAAGAAATTATCAAGGAAAACTGCCTTGATATGATAGAAAAGAATGAAAAATAAGCATGGAAAGAATCCACTGTTCACCTCCAGAAAGAGATCCCAAAATAAAAACTCTAGGTAACATTATAGCCAAATTTCAGAGCTACCAGCTCAAAGAAAAGATATTACAGTTGAGCAGAAAGAATGAATTCAAATATCGGGGAATTACAGTCAGAATTACACTGAACTTAAGAGATGCAACATTAAAAGACCTGAGGGCATATCAGGAAGCATTATCTATGATAGGATAAATGAGAAAACTTCTCAATAAAATGAAGATGAAGCAAAGATGGACATTATTGCCACTGTTATTCAATATAGTACTATAAATATTAGCTAAAATAATAAGAGAAGAAAAAAGAAATTGAGGGAATTAGAATAGGCAATGAGGAAACAAAACTATCACTTTTTGCAGATATTATGATGGCATGCTTAGAGAATCATCTAAAAAGTTAGTTGAAATGATGAACAACTTTAGCAAAGTTTCAGGATATAAAATGAATTCTTAAAAATCATAAACATTTCTATATAAAACCAACAAATCTCAGTAGCATGAGACAGAGAAATTCCACTTAAAGTAACTAGACAATATAAAATATTTGGGAGTTGACTCATCAAGACAAATCCAAGAATTTTATTAACACAATTGCAAAACACTTATCACAAAAATAAAATCAGATCTAAACAATTGAAAAAATATCAATTGATCATGGGTAGACTAAGTCAATATAATAAAAATGATAATCCTGACTAAATTATTTTACTCACTCAGTGTCATACCAAACTACCAAATATATATTATAGAACTAGGAAAAATAACAACAAAAATCATCTGGAAGAACAAAAGGTCAATAAGGCAAAGGTATTAATGGGAAAAATGCAAAAGAAAGTAACCTAGTCATTCCAGATCTCAGATTATATTATAAAATTATAACCAACAAAACTAGCTAAGAAATAGATTGGTGGATCAATGGAATAGATTAGGCATACAAGAAACAGATGTAAAGGATCAGAGTAACCAAGTGCTTGATTAAGGCAAAGATCCCAGTTTCTGGGATAAGAACTCCTTATTTGATAAAATCTTCTGGGAAAACCGAAAAAGAACATGGCAGAAACTAGATATGTCAACATCTTATACCATATCTCAAGATGAAATCAAAATGGATACATAATTTAAACATAAAGGTAATACCACAAACAAATTAGGGGAGAAAGGAAGAGATTGTCAGATCTATAGAGAAAGGAAGAATTGATGAACAAACAAGGATTACACAGCTTGTAAGTGTCTGGGACCAGTTTTGTACTCAGGAAGATTCCAAGCACCACACTCTGTCTACCGTGCTACATAATTGCCCACATATTTTCTTATCTGTGTATATTTTATCCCCTCAGTAAAGTTTAAGAGACTTAGGAACAGGGATCATTTGACTTTGAGGTTTTTTTTTTAATGTATCACCTGAGCATACCACATTTTTTTTGCAAATAAAAGGTGCTTACTAAAGTTTGTCAAATTGAATGGAGTTGATTCCTCCCTCCCCTACTCTATCTTATAATTCCCTGACACATTATGCTTTTGCAGGTCTCACTCATTTGAGCTATGAAAGAACTGGACAGAATGGACCTACCAATCTGATCTTTGGCACAGGGGATGAAGGCCCTGTAAACAAAATACCAGCTAAGCTAATTATTTTAAATACAAATGTTCAGCTGAATCTACAATAGAACCTGGCAGAAAACACCCTATTTTTTTAAACAATTGCCTAGAGCTACAAAACTAAACCCAGCTCATCCCAGAATGAAGGAAGCTGCTTTATAATTCATTTCAATACTGGCTTACTTTCCACAGTTTCATTCGCCTGTGTCTATAAGCGAGCGGAAGACAAATGTTTATCTTGTTCTCTTACATTTAGAGGATAACATTATGAATGATGAAAATTCTATTTCCAATTGTATAATAAACAGAATCACAATTGCAAAACCATTGTATAGCTAAATTATGACACATTCAGACTTTACTTCAAGAACAATATACTTAAATAACTGCTACCAGAAATTGTGGTGAATTTGTATTTTTAATTCAGCACTTCCCCATGGTCCCCGGAACATTATTTTTCTTTTATATAGTTTGGGTTACAGAAGAGTAGGTTTTGATCAAGGATCAATATGCATGGCATCCATGGAACCCCAATCTACATTGTGCCTATTGTGTACACAAAGAGAAGCAGCCTTTGATTTTCCTACTTTTGACAATAATACATCCATTTTAGAATTAGCCTCCATTTCACGGTAAATTGAGCAAGCACCTCTACTCCCCTCTTTGTATCCTTCCTCTTCTACTAGTCAGCTCACAAAGCCTTTCATAATGTTTAGATGGTTACTAATGTTCTTTATAAAGCAATAACAATTATGATTTTACAAAGCCCTATATGAAAAGTATTTACTCATAGCATAATTATATATTTATGTATATGTTTATGTATTTGCATATGTATATGTATATATGTATGTGCATATAGTGGTGTCTATGCGTGTATATGTCCTTATATGTATTGATAGATGCACTGATATAGATATATACACAAGGATATATACACACATATATGCCTTTATATATATATTGGTGGGAAAATGAGTTGTATTCAGAGCCTACTCAACACATATTTTCTTTGTAGGGCATCTGATCTCTTTCTTGTATTGCTTGTAATAGAATAAAATATTTTAAATTATTTGTATACCAGACATTGAGCAGTATGTGTGTATGTGTGTGTGTATTATAATAGGGGGCAAGTGAGTGGCATAGAGTATCAGGCCCAGAATAAGGGAAAACTGAATCCAAATCTAGCTTCTAATAATTACTACCTGTGTGACTCTGGATAAGTCACTTAGTCTTTCTTTTCCTCAGTTTCCTTATATGTAAAATAAGGATAATAACAGCACCTACCTCCCATTATGAAATGAAATAATAATTGTAAAGCATTTAGTACAGTGCCTGGCACATTGAAGGTACTATATAAACATTAGCTATTATTATTATTATTATAAACAAAGTATTTCAGTCATACATGTTACATGTTTAATC
This sequence comes from Gymnobelideus leadbeateri, assembly GCA_011680675.1. NCBI lineage: Eukaryota > Metazoa > Chordata > Mammalia > Diprotodontia > Petauridae > Gymnobelideus > Gymnobelideus leadbeateri. The sequence continues at coordinate 60,583 of WOXC01002039.1, forward strand.
AAATGAAGCAGAGAGCAATGGGATATTGATTAAAATTGAGTATGTGAGCAAAAAGTTGATTTCTTATGCATCTAGAGACATTAACTGAACATGCTCAATAATACATGATGAGTGAGTCTTGGAATCATAACATTTCAAGGCATCCTCAAGGAGATTTAGTTAAATCTCTTTCTGAATAAGAATTCCCTATACAACATAATCATAAAGGAATCACCTAGTCATTGTTTGAAAAGAACTAGTGAGGGAGTAACTAAAAAGGTCTTTGTACTTCTGGATAGCTCAAGTGGTAAGGAAGTATTTTTGTTTTACCAAGCCTAAATTTATTTCCTTGTAAGTACTATCCATTATTTCTAGCCAAGGTCCAGGCAAGATGAATATGATTTTCTCACCAAGTTGGCAAAATGAAAAAAAAATCATATTCCCAAGGATCTCACATTGTAGTGGAGAAAGCAAGTGCATATATAAAATATGTAACAAATATATAACATGTATGTCTGCATACACACACACACACACACAAAGGGAGAGAAAGAGAAAGAGAGAGACATAGAGAGAGAGAGAAGTCTGGAGGAGGAGGAGGAAGAGAGGAAAATGGAGGGAGTGAGGGAGAAGAAGAAGAAAGAGAGGGGAGAAAAGAGAAGGAGAGACTTTGCTGGATGTCACTAATAGCAAAGGACATTACAAAAGGATGCTTAAGTTGCATTTTAAAGGAATAGAGTGACTCTATGAGTAATAAGTAAGGGGCATTCTAAGAATGTGGAAGAGTCAAAACAAGGGCATCGTGATTGGAGATGATGTGTCATATGTGAGGAACAGAAAGAAAGCTAGTTTGTATTTTCATAGTATTAGAAAAAGAAAAAATGTTTAATGAGTTGGGGCTAGGTTATGAAGGACTTTAAAAGCTAAAAAGTATTAATTGTATTTCATATGTGAGCAAAAGAGCATGTTCTATTTAAATTTGCTCATTCATTCATCCATTTCTTCAATTTGATGAGTATTTATTGTGTGTCCACTATATGGCAGACCATGCTGCTTTGGTGGGCCAAAATAGATGATTTACCCTAAAGTTAGGAAGACCTGGTTTCAAGTCCTGCCTCTATAATATACTGGTTTTGTTACTCTTGGAGAGGATCCTTTTCATATAATCCACTCTAGCAAATTTTCTAAGATTATTAACTTCAGAGAAAATGATAGTTTAAATTGTTAGAAAAAAAAACTCATAACGAGGAATTTCCTAAACCAATGAAATCATAGGTTGTCTAATTTTGCCTCTTTTTGTATCCCCAGGACCTAGTACAATGCCTGGCACATGGTAGGCACTTGATAAATCTTTATTGATTAGTTTTTGTTGCTTTCCTCTGTATATTGTCTGGTTTATCAATGAACTTCCTAAAATGGGGTGCCCAGAACTAAACAAAATAATCTAAATATAAATTCACTAAGACATGGTAAAGAGAGACTACAATCTATCTTCATTGTAGTTCAATTGTTCATTCAAGTCTGACTTTTCATAATTCATAAATCATATCACATTAATACTGTCTGTGAGGTTCTGTTGGAAAAAAGTACCAGAATTATTCACAATTTACTTCTCCAGTAGATTAACGAAAATGCAGATTAATTGTCCAGGGTCAGAGATAGTGCCAAAGGCTCCATTTGAACTCAGGTCTTCCTTTTTCCAGGCCCAGTGCTCTATGCATTGATCCACCTAGCTGCTTCACCAGTTATCTAATAGTGGCAAAATTCTCATCAAAGATAGATAGGTCTTCATTTCCTATCTCATTCCTATCTCTTGACTTATCTTAGGAATCAATTCAATATATATGCATGTATGTGTGTCTGTCATATCCAATCTAAAGATCATTCTCCTTGGCAGACAAAACAAAAACTACATGAGAGTCTAGCAATTCTTCTTTCAATTGTCTGTTATTAGCTCATTCACTTGCCTTTTTATTGTCCTTAACTTTCCTCATAAACCTGAGCTTATTCTGTGTTTTACCATTCCTGTCACAAATACTACTATACTATCCGATGCCATTGTATTCATTCTCTAATATAATATCTGTCATTATTTCCATCGTCTGTACATTTCTTTGAAAAAAATCTAGTTTCTTTAATTATATGTGCATTAAATCCATCTTTGTGTAGCACTCACCATTTCCCTCTTAAACAATATTATTGTGCTTCATTTCTTCAAAATTTCATTCTTGTAGGATTTCTTTTTTCATAATTATATAGAGGCACTATGGTATAGAAATTCATCTTGCCCTACTAGAAAGTTTTGGGGAGGAGACATGAGAGGATATTAAAAAAAGTAGATTGGAGGAAGGAGTATTCAGTAGGCATCACTATCTTGGAGTGGAGCATAGGGCAAAGACTGAAAGAAAATTTGTAACTAAAAATCTTGTAGAAAAAAACTGTTGAAAACAAAAATTAAATAAATAAAATATAATCACATATTTTATATTAAACTTTAAAAATTGCTTTGTTATTATATGAATGATCCTAGAAAAGTCAACAATAAACATAGTAAAGATGCCAACAAAAAATGAATTGACCAACATAAAGGTAAATGTAAATTTACAAAAATATAAATTGATGCTATGCACTCATATCAGTCTCTTTACATAGGTCTCTCTTTTCTTCTTCCTCTTTGGTTTAAGAATATAATTTGGGTCTTGAGGGGGTGGAGCCAAGATGGAGGAGTAGAAAGAGCATGTCCAAGCCACTCTGCCCCCAGATTTCCTTCAAATTATGTAAAAGGGGACTCTGAACAACTTCTGGAGCCCTAGCACCCACAGAACGACACAGAGAAACTAACCTCCCGCTGAGGACAGCCCAGCAGCCCTGCAGGAAGGACCAGCGCAGTGCTCTGGGAGCCAGCAGCTCGCCGTGCCCAGAGCATGGGGAGCCCAGCCGAGCCAAGCCCAGGTCCACCTGAGCTGAGGTTTTAGCCCCAGGACAGCAGGGCCAGCAGCCAGCTGGAGAGACCCCATAACACCAGTAGCTGTGGCGATTCCAGAATTATCAACATAGACATGCCTAGGACAAAGTGAGAGGTTAGTGCCCTATGGACTTTGGTAGCAGTATTTGGGGAATGCGTCGGCTTCCTTCCCTGGGGGCTAGAAGCCTCTGAGGAGACATGCCATTTTGTAGTTTTCAGAGGCGGCTCCAGCTCCTGGCCTGCGAACTGTAGGGAGATCCAGTGATCAGTCTTAGGGGGTAATCGCTCTTCCTTTAACCTCCCTGGATATGGATTGTGATCTGGGGTGGAGGTCGTGGGTGGGCTACCTGCTTCCAGAAATGGAAGCTGTACCCCACACGTTCGGGGGAAAAAATTCCCAACTGGCAGCAGAGCCACAGTGTGGCAATAAGCCCAAAAGTCAGTTAATAAAGTGGCAACATGCCAAGGCAAAGGAAACAAATTAAACAGAAAAATGAAACCCTAGACTCCTATTTTGGGGGCATAGAGCAGGAAAAGGACTGTGAGGTCAGAAGTCCTGCTCCAAAAGCCCCAGGGGAAAACATGAGCGGGTTGCAGGCCATAGAGGACCTTAAGAAGGACTTTAAAAATCAAATAAGAGAAGTGGAAGAAAAATTTGAAAGAGAAATGAGAAGGATGCAGGAAAAGTTTGAAATGAGGGTCAACAGTCTGAATGAGGAAAACAACACCTTAAAAAATAGACTGACTCAAATGGCAAAGGAGGCCCAAAAGGGCAATGAGGAGAAGAATGCTTTAAAAAGTCAAATTTGCCAGATGGAAAAAGAATCTCAAAAGTTCACTGAGGAGATTCACGCCTTCAGAGTTAGACTGGAGCAAATGGAAGCTAATGACTTTATGAGAAATCAAGATGCTGTTAAACAGATCCAAACAAATGAAAGAAAAGAAGGCAATGTGAAATATGTCATGGGAAAACCCACTGACCTGGAATATAGATCCAGGAGAGACAATTTAAAAATTATTGGACTACCTGAAAGCCATGATCAAAGAAAGAACCTAGAAATCACCCTTCAAGAAAATCTCAAGGAAAATTGCCCTGAGGTTTTAGTTCCAGAGGACAAAATAGAGGTTGAAAGAATCCACAGATCACCTCCTCAAAAAGATCCCAAAAAGAAAACTCCCAGGAATATTATAGCCAGGTTTCAGAATCCCCAAATCAAGGAGAAAATACTACAAGTAGCCAGGAAGAAACAATTTCAATATTGTGGAAACCCAATCAGAATAGCACAGGACCTGGCAGCTTCTACACTGAGGGATCGAAGGGCATGGAATATGATATTCCAGAGGGCAAAACATCTGGGAATGAACCCAAGGGTCACCTACCCAGCAAAACTGAGTATTTTATTTCAGGGGAAAATATGGTCATTCAGTGGAATAGAGGACTTTCAAGCATTCTTGAGGAAAAAACGAGAATTGAATAGAAAAATTGACATCCAGACGCAAGAAGCAAGAGATGCCTAAGAAGGTAATCAGGGAAAAGCAATCAAAAGGAACTTATCACAGTTGAACTATTTACATTCCTATATGGAAAAACAATAACTGTGACTGATGAAATCTTTCTCACTATGAAAATAATGGAAGAAGGGTGTATGCTCATATGAATACATATGTGAATGTGTGTGTATATGGTTACAGTTATATACGGATAGAGGGCATAGGTTGAATTTGTTGTGAAGGGAGGATACTCAAGGGGTGAAATTATGAGGTGAGAGAAGAAAGTGGCAAGAGGAGATGGGGAGAGACTAGGTAGGGTAAACTATCTCATGTAGAAGAAGAAAGGGGAAGTGGTTGTAAGGTGGGGAGAGGGAGAATAGGAAGGCAACAAGGCAAAACCACATTCTCATTGAATTTGGTTCAGGGAGAGAATGACATACATACTAAATGGGATATCTCAACCTACAGCAGAATAGTGGGAAGGGGGATGAGAGGAGGGATGATGGATGGGAGGGCATTATTATTATTTCTTTTCTACTTTATTTCATTGATATACTTCTTTCCTTTTCATTCAGTATATATTTTTTACCATAATGTTTTACAATGGGGTTTTTGATCTAGAAATGTTATACTACTGTATTCCCACTTTCCCCCATTATTATCTTTGCTATTCTAGGTATTTTCTTCCTCTTAATTAATTTTGTTATGGTTGTTATCATTGTTGTTGTGCTGCAAAGTAATTCCATGGTATTTTGATTGGTTTGATATTACCATTTTTCTTATATTACCATGAACAAATTATCTCTCTGAGAGGGGAGTGGAGTTTGGAAGTACCCACTATAGAAGAGGGACAGGATCATGTAGGCAATGGACCAGGTGGGGGGGGGTGGGATGAGTGGGAGGGAATTATAAGCAGCCTTGTACAATATATCTACTATGATAATGCCGTGCATAGCTAGACATGTACAACATATACGGAATTACTTATCTTCCCAGAGGGAATGGGTGACAAGGGAGGAAGGAAATGGATATGAAATTCAAGGTCTTAAGATTAAATGTTTCAAATATATATATAAATACTATTATTAATACTCTTTTGCTTGTAAATGGGAGATAAAATGTGCAGGCATTGGGACACAAAGATTCACCTCACTCTAATGGAAAAGTAGAAGGAGGTATGGGAGAAGGTATGGGAGGGAGCAGATTGGAGGAAGCTATATCTTGTGGGACTGCTATTCTGGGAAGGTGGGTAGGGGAAAAACAGGGGGGGTGGGAATGATTGTAACTCAAAATCTGGAGGAAATGAATGATGTAAAACAGAAGTTAATAAAGCATTTGTTTTTTAAAAAAGAATATACTTTGCTGGGGTGGTAAAGTGAAAAGAGAACCGGCCCTGGAGTCATGAGGACCTGTATTCAAATGTGGCCTCAGACACTCGACACACTTACTAGTCATGTGACTTTAAGCAAATCACTTAACCCTAATTGCCCTCCAAAAAGCAACAAAGAAAAGAAAACAAAAAAAGAATATCATTTTTTGAGTATCATTGCACTGACTCTCCCTCATGCCTGAAATGTACACCCTCCTAACTCTGACTCTTTGAATCCTTAATTCCCTTCAAGATTCAGTTTAAGTATCATCTTCCTTACGAGATGTTTCCTGTTCTCGCAACTGCTAGTGCAAGTACTACTTGAAAATTAACATGTTTGTTTCTTCTGACAGAAGGTAAACTCTTTGAGAGCAGGGAATATTTTGCTTTTGTATCAAAATGAAATTTTGTCATAAAATAAAATACGTAGAACTAAAAAAGAAAAAAATGAAATAGTAATGGTCATGATTAATACTGGTAGGATGTGAATACTTATCATTCCCACTTTATAGAAGTAAATAACCTTTTATTCCACAGTCTTTTTTATCTCATTATTCATTCCTTCCCACCTTTTTAAAACTAAAAATAAAACAAAAACTGTACAAAAATTATGCATACAAAAGCAAAATAAAATGCCACAATGGCTGTGCCAAGAATAGCATAAAAATATTTCCTTACATGAATATATTAAAATGTATTTAGCCGAGGGATGGACTCAAGATGGCGGAGTAGAAACAGCACTTCCTCAGAGAGATAATTTGTTCATGGTAATATAAGAAAAATGGTAATATCAAACCAATCAAAATACCATGGAATTACTTTGCAGCACAACAACAATGATAACAACCATAACAAAATTAATTAAGAGGAAGAAAATACCTAGAATAGCAAAGATAATAATGGGGGACAGTGGGAATACAGTAGTATAACATTTCTAGATCAAAAACCCCATTGTAAAACATTATGGTAAAAATATATACTGAATGAAAAGGAAAGAAGTATATCAATGAAATAAAGTAGAAAAGAAATAATAAGAAATAATTAAACTCAATAATGCGTTGTATGATTAAATTCAAACATTATGGAAATGCTTGTTTTAATATATCAATTTTAAATAACAAATATTTTTAAAATTTGTGTATTTTTAGTCAATGAGATTCAGTTCCATAGTTCCTTGATTTTCAAATTTCCTTTCCCTCCCTCCCCTTTATACCTAAATCATGTACCCGTTTAGACATGATTTTGGTATATGGAAGAAGAAACAATTTCAATATTGTGGAAACACAATCAGGATAGCACAGGATCTGGCAGCTTCTGCACTGAAGGACAGAAGGGCATTGAATATGATATTCTGGAGGTCAAAGGAGCTGGGATTAAAACCAAGAATCACCTACCCAGCAAAACTGAGTATCATGTTTCAGGGGAAAATATGGTCATTCAGTGGAATAGAGGACTTTCAAGCATTTGAGGAAAAAAACAGAGTTGAATAGAAAATTTGACATTCAGACACAAGAAGCAAGAGATGCTTGAGGAAGTTAACAAGGAAAATAAATCATAAGGTACTTATCAAAGCTGAACTATTTACACTCCTACATGGAAAAGTGATAACTGTAACTGATGAAACCTTTCTCAGTATGAAAATAGCTGATGGAGAGTATATGGGCATATGAATACATATGTGAGTGTGTGTATATATGTTTACAGGTACGAATACATAGAGGGCACAGGTCGAATTTAATGGGAATGGATGATACTTAAGGGGTGAAATTGAGAGGTGAGAGAGGAACATAAAGAGAGGAAATGGGGAGAGACAGAATCTGGTATACTATCTCATGAGGGAAGAGGCAAGGGAAAGTTGTTGCAGGGAACGGGAAGAACAGGAAGGCAAAAAGGCAAAACCACATTCTCATTGAATTTGGTTAAGGGAGAGAATGACATACATAATAAATGGGATTTCTCACCCTACAGAATAGTAAGGGTGAGGGGAATGGGGGGGGGGATTATGGAAGGGAGGGCAGTCTGGGTGGGGGGAGGGAAGTTGGGAGCAGCCACTTTTGAAAGGGGATGGGATCAAAGTGGGGAGTGGTCCAGGTGGGAGGTGGTATAGGAGGGAGGGAAATATAGTCAGTCTTTTACAATTTATCTACTATGGTAATGCTTTGCATAGTTATATATGTACAGCATATACTGAGTTGCTTATCATCCCAGTGGGAGTGGGTGGCAGGGGAGGAAAGGAATGGGTCTGGAATTCAAAGGTTTAAAATCAAATGTTTTTAAAATATATAAATACTATGATTAATACTATTTTGCATATAATTGAGAGATAAGATGTGCAAGCACTGGGGCACGGGGATTCACCTTGCCCTACTGGAAAAGTCAAAAGGGGGTATGGGAGAAGAGATGGGAGAGAGCAGATTGGATGAAGGGATATCCTATGGGATTGCTCTTCTGTAGTCGTGGGTAGGGGAAAAATGGAGAAAATATTGTAACTCAAAATCTGATGGAAATGAATGATGTGAACCAGAAGTTAATAAAGCATTTGAAAAAAAATATTTATTTAGCCATTCTCAAACTGATAATTTCCTTAATTTCCAGGTTTTTTAAGACAAAACAAGAAACTACAAATATTTTTATTCATATTGGATATGTTTCTCCTCCTCCAATATTTTTTGGGAAGAGGGTTAATAACAGTATCACTTGGCCAAAGCATATACACAGTTAGTAACTTTTGGGTAATGGTTCCAAACGACTTTTCAAAATGCTTGGACCAATTCACAGTTCTGATAATAGGACATCACTGTGCCTATTTTTTTCAGATGTTCCAACATTTGTCATTTCCATTTTTTTTGGTCAACTTTGTCCAAGTGATATATGTGAGAAAAACCCCAGAGTTATGTTCATTCATATTTCTCTAATTTTTAATGATTTGGATAATTTAAATGACTCTTCATCTTTTATATTTCTTTCTTAGAAAATTGCTTATTCAAATCCTTTAGGATTTATCTATTAGAAAATGACTTTTGGCCAAATAATTGTGTATAAGCAAGTTATATGTCTAAAAAGACAGACTTATCTTAGAAACTTGCTTTATTTTTTTCCAATTCAATGTTTACCTTTTAATCTTAGACTAATTGGATTTGTTCATGGGAAAGCTTATTTTTCTTAACTTTGTGTGATTAAAGTTGTCCATATTATCTTTCATGATCTTGTCTAGCCCTTGTTTGGTCATAAGGTCTTCACCAAACCATAGCTTTAAAAAATGAGATTTCTTCCTTTCTCCAATAATACAGCTATGATGTAATCTTTTAAATATAGCTCATGTATCTAGGATATTGTGTTATCATAATACACTAAATATCAACATATCTAGTATCCAAGTGGAATTTATTCTGACATATAGCATCACATGTTCATATAAGCCTTATTTCTACTAAATTATTATCCAGTTTCTCCAATAGTTTATCAAATAGTGACCCTTTAACCTAGTATCTGTGGGTCTTGTGTTTATTGAACACTATGCTGCTAGTTTTGTTTTTTGTACACCTCATCTGTTCCAATGATAAGCTGTTAACCAGTTCCAAATCATATTGATGAATACTGATTTTTAGTATAGTTTGAATTGTGGTAATATTAATCTTCTTTCATTGCCATTGTTTTTTGCTCTTGAGATTCTTGATCTTTTCTCCTTCCAGAAATTTGGTCCAGTGATTTTTAAATTCTCTCTCTCTCTTCCTCTCTCTCTCTCTCTCTCTCTCTCTCTCTCTCTCTCTCTCTCTCTCTCTCTCTCTCTCTCTTTCTCCCTCTCTCTCTCTCTCTCTCTTCCCCTCTCCCTCTCTCTCTGTCAAAAACACTACATATGCATATATATGCACATGATATACACACATGCATAAATATATACATATATGTCATGTACACATTCATGTATATACATATCATGGCTTTTTTTCTATTTTTTCAGTTTCTTGACTTCAATTTTTTTCGTTTCATGGAATCATTAAATATTTGATTTTTTTTTAATGTTCCAGAATTCTTACTTACATAAAGCTTTGTATCTCTTCTGCTAAGCTGTTAGTTTTCCTTCTAAGACTTTTCTCCAAACTCTCATTTGTTTTGTAATTCTATTTTCTACTACCATCATTTAATTTTCAATATAATTTTTCTCTCTTACTTTATTTTTCCAAGAATTCCAGTAGAAGTTTTATTAAGACTGATTTTATTTGAATCTTTACTTTTATGTATTATGGATTTATTCTCCTCTTTTGAATTTGTATCTTGAGCAAGCCTGGAATTTTATTTTATTTTATTTTTGTTTCTTTATTAACTTGATTACATTTAGTTTACAAGAGTCAATTCCACAGTCCCTTGAGTTTCAAATTTTCTTGCCCTCCCTCTTCCTACCTGCACCTTTCACATTAGTCATTAGGTTGTAAAGAAGGACTGTAACCATTGAAATGAACAATGGGAAAGAGGGAACAAAACCAAACAAGAAAAAGAATGAGAGCAGGTAGTTTGCTTCAATCTGCATTCAAACTCTGTTCTTTCTAGTTCTTTCTCTGAATGTTGACATCTCTTTCCATCATGAGTCTTTTGGAGTTGTCTTATAACCTTGCATTGCTGAGAAGAGTCCATTGTATAAAAGCTGGTCATCACACATGCATTGTGTATGTAATTGTGGACAGATTTCTCCTGGCTCTGTTCTCACTCCATATCAGTTTGTATAAGTCTCTCCAGATAAATATGAAGTCCATCTGCTCCTCATTTCTTATAACATAATAGTAATCCATTACATTCATATACCACAACTTGCTTAGCCATTTCCCAATTGATGGGCATTCCCTTAATTTCTAATTCTTTGCCACTGCTAAAAGAGCTGCAATTAACCTTTTTTTTTTATTTTTCCTTTTGCTATTTGGAGGGGGGAACATAGGGAAATTGGGGTTTGACTTGCCCAAGGTCACTTGGCTAGTTTTGTGTTAGGTGTCTGAGGCCAGATTTTAACTCAGGTCCTCCTGACTCCATTGCCAGTGCTCCATTCACTGTGCCACTTAGCCACCCCTGAATTAAATATTTTTCTACATACGGTATTTCCTCTCACTTCTATGATCCTTTTGGGATACAACCCTAGAAGTAGTATTACTGGGTCAAAGGGTATGTTTATAGTTCTTTGGGCATACTTCCAGATTGCTCTCCAGAATGATTGAATCAGTTCACAACTCCACCAACAATGCGTTAGTGTTCAAATTTTCCCACATCCTATCCAGCATTTTTTATTTTCCTGTATTGTCATCTTAAACAATCTGATCAGTGAGATGTGGAAGCTCAGAGTGGTTTTGATTTGCATTTCTCTAATCAATAGCGATTTAGAGCATTTTTCCATATGCTTATAGATATCTTTAATTTCTTTTTTTAAATTAATTTATTAGTTTAGTTTCAGTTAACAAGATTCAATTCCATAGTTCCTTGATTTTCAAATTTCCTTTACCTCCCTCCCCTCATCCCCCACAACAGCATATAATCCAGTATAGGATCTGAAAATACATTCATATTAGACATTGGTCCAGTTACAAAGGCATATTGTACTAGGTGGGATGAAAAATGGTAAAGAAGAAATAAAACCAAACAATGAAAAGAAAAAGATCAATTAGTTTGCTTCCATCAGGATTCAAGCTCAGTTCTTTCTAGTTATATCTCTGGATGTCACATTTCTCTCCTTCATGAGTCTTTTGGGATTGACTTACATCACTGCATTGCTGAAAAGAGTCCAGTTTGTCATAGTTGGTCATCACACATATGATGTGTCTGTGATTGTATACAAATGTCTTCTGATTCTACTCTTCTCGCTCAGCATCAGTTTGTATAAGCCTCTCCAGGTAAATATGAAATCTGTCTCCTCGTTTCTTATAGCACAATAATATTCCATTATAATCATATACCACAGCTTGTTTAGCCATTCCTCAATTGATAGGCACCCCTTTAATTTCCAATTCTTTGCAACCACAAAAAGAGCTGCTATAAATATTTTTGTACATTTGGGTCTTCCTCCCACTTCTATGATCTCTTTGGGATATAACCCTAGAAGTGGTATTGTTGGGTCAAAGGGTATGAAATTATTTATACCCTTTGGGCATAATTCCAGATTGCTCTCCAGAATGGTTGGATAAGTTCACAACTCCACCAGCAATGTATTAGTGTTCCAATTTGCCCACATCCTCTCCAGCATTTGTCATTTTCTTGTTTTGTCATCTTAGCCAATCTGACTGGAGAGATGTGGTATCTCAGAGTTGTTTTGATTTGCATTTCTCTAATCAATAGTGATTTTGAGCATTTCTTCATATGCTTATAGATATCTTTAATTTCTTTCTCTGAAAACTGCCTGTTCATATCCTTTGACCATTTATCAATCGGGGAATGAATTGTATTCTTATAGATTTGACTCAATTCTCTGTATATTTTAGAAATGAGTCCTTTGTCAGAGCCATAGGTTGTAAAAATTCTTTCCCAATTTCCCACCTCCCTCTTGATCTTGGTTACATTAGCTTTGTTTGTAAAGAAACTTTTCAATTTAATGTAATCAAAATTATCCATTTTGCATTTTATAATGCTCTCTAATTCATTTGGTCCTAAAATCTTCCCCTCTCCACAAGTCTG
>WOXC01002040.1:0-71349 GCA_011680675.1 Gymnobelideus leadbeateri
AGCTACACTCAGGAATAGGTGGGAAACCTTCCTTTTCAAAGGAACCCCATGGGTAAACTGAGCCAGGAAGGATCCCATCCCAGACAGAGGCTAAGATTGTCCCTTCGGCCTTTACCAAATGTAGACTTCCACCTGTTAACAGTACAAGATCACATTCCATCTGAGTAGCTTGTGGCATTTTTTTTCTCAGATACTGATTTAATGCAGATAACTATACCCAAATTCAAACTCAAAACAATATTTAGTTATGGTCCCATGTGCCTTTTACCTTACACAGAAAATTCCACCAATCATAACTTAGAGCCAGTTCGTTATTTTTATTTTCATGGAGCTCCAATAAGCAATAAAAAAACTAAATTAAATCTCACATATGTAAGGGATTCCATTTACCATATTTCCTTTAAATAAGATTGCCGCATTGACAACATACAAGGGGGCAGTCCCCTTGATGAGTACAGATACAGAGATTCAAAAGAAAATTAACAAACAATTGTCCCTTCAAAGTCCAAAAGTCTCATTTTATATAACTATGAGGGGGTTACAGCATCTGATGGGAGTCCTCTGGTGGTTTTCCATCTATCCATCCTCAGCATCAAATTCCAGGCTCTTTCTCTTCTGCCTTCTTTCATTCACTTTGAAATACTTAATGATGCCATTACACACAATACACAAATACACCTTACTGTCACTTTGAAATCCCAGCCTTAATTTATGGGATAATGTTCCAATATTATATTTCCTTATCTAACTATTAATTAACATCTGCCTTCCTAAATACTTCCTCACACCCTTCTCAACATACTTAAACCATCTGATACAAAGGTATCCAGACCACTATTTGGAGACAGTAGGGGCTTGGGAATCCCCATTTGTCCCCAAACCTTCTTATCTTCCTTCCATATTTCCAATCAAACCTTTATTTATCCTTCCAAATCTCTCAAATCCATTATCTAGATTATTCACCTTTCCTTTCACAAAATTTTTGTACATAGACTTTGCTGCTTCTCAGCAAGTCAAGTTCATGGTTTAGGAGCTTCATAACTAAAACAAGCTCACTTCCCAGGCTGAATGACCTTGCCTAATAAGAGATGATTTCTAGGGACTTTGGCAGTTTTACAGCATCATACAGTAACAGGACAACTGTTCTGAATGAACAGAACTAGTCAAAATAAAGCTTTCATCCATTCTCTTCCTTTCCACATACAGTAATCAATTAATTTTAGGTTTTAGCATTAAAACAAATTCCCACAGTTTCCTCAAATCATTCTGATTATAAGCAATTAACTACAGATAATATCTAATGCACTAATGGGCAGATTCCTCTACCTGCTGTCCCTCCCTCCCTGCTTCCTTTCCCAGGACTAATAAGATTCTTCCCCATCATCTTGAAGAGGGAAGGGTGATAAGGAGAGGGGGAGGGTAAGTGGTTCTGCCAGGGATACCTCTCCTGGCATCCAGTCTGGAAGGAATTCACCAGGCTCAAGCAAACTTTGAAGCCGAAATTGTAAAGTTTATTGCTACGCTGTAGAGAACAGCTGGCTAGATTCTTATGGAACCTGCAAACTTGCAGAGGCTGCAGGCATAGTTTTAAGGGGTCAATTATGCTAACTAGGTGAGTAAGGGTGGGATCAGGGAGGAGTTAAGGAGTGGTCAGTGCTCAAAGGACCATACACTTTTAATATCAACTGCACAGGTGTATTGCCCATGATTCACTGGGAAATTGCTCAAGAGGGGGTCTAGCTGGAGGTGTGGTTTTAGGCCTGATAGGTCACTAAAGAGTGCCCAGTCTGCCACCCACCAAGGTCATCAGAGACAGTGTGGGTCTATAATTGACTAAGGAGTTACCCTATAGATAAGGTATTAAAGAATTTATGGTGGGGCTGGCCACTCTAACTAAGGGAGATAACATTTACATAACTTATTGTTTCAAACAGAGATAAACAGGTCATGAGATGTTGCTGGGCAGAGTGCTGGAAGGGGGAAGGGGCAAAGTCAATGCTCTGAGGCTGGGGGGGGTGGAAATGTGATCTTACAGACTGCTTTTACAAATTGATTTTACAGACATAGATCCCAAAGCACCCCATTTACAACCTGATGTTACAGATTGATACTACAGACATATATACATCACAAGGACCCCATCAAAAGCACCCCACTTACAAACTGATGTTACAGATTGATACGACAGACATATATACATCACAAGGACCCCATCAATCTCATACCAAAGATCTTATAAAACATTTCTTCATAAGAATATTCCCCTTTTTCAAAAATAGTCTATCCTGATATCATTAATTACTATACAATTCCTAAATTCTCTGGTCATAAAATCTTTCCCAAATAGTTAACAAAATTTACACAAGGAGGTTTCACAGGTCTTTTCTTGACCTAATTACCAATAATTACATTTCACAAGTATACTTTTTGTAAATCTTTGATTTATGCAATAACACCAAATAGCTTTGCTAACAATCTTACAAGTTTAAGCAATATTAACTGAAACGTTCTTTTAATACAACTGTTTACCAGTAACAATATCATAAATAATTATCATGTTCCTAAATTTAGACTTTGAAACCCAAATCAAGTAATTATCAATCTGGTGACCTAAATTTAGTCATTTCCAAATTGCTTTGCACAGAAAATCATTCATCCCATTATCATTGTCATAAAATTCACACTTAAGGAAAATTCCACATAAGATTAACAAACATGAAACAATTAATTTTTAGCTTACGCAGTTTACACTCAAATAACCCTGTTGTTTTGTACCAGGCATTGTACCAAGCACCTTTACAATTATATCGGTCCCATAAAAACCCCTAGGATGTGGATTCCACCACCATCCAACTACTGAACAGTAAACTAAGGTAAATAAAACTTTTTCTTTGGGGGGGAGGGAGGGGGACATACAGTGAATCGCTTTCTTAATGCCAAATAACAATATGTACCTTTTGATCATGTAACTATATATTTCTAAGTTCTAGTACACTTGGTCCTCAGAAAGGAAATATATCCACAAATTTCTTTCTTTCCTTACAATTCCAATTACCCATTCACCTTCATATCTTCCAAAAAGTTTACAAGAAGTTTGCTTTTCCCTTATTATAATCAGGTCATTTTAAAACATCCTGAGCTAAAATTCTGACTGCTTTCTTTGCTTCTTAAAATGATAAATTAAAATAGTCTACATTTTCTACCATAATCAGTGCCCATCCCATCTCAAATTCAATAACAATAACCCCTCAATTTCAACCTTTCAACAGTGGATTTCTTGAAGGGGGGCATTCTGACCTGGGAATCCTGTTTGTGATGCCATAATGTCCAATTAAGGAGGTTCAGAATTCATGTAAACAGAATGCTCAGCACTCCAAGAAAGACCCAAGGCAATTTCTTTAGAATATTTATTCACAATATATATAGGCAAGTGAGAAAGAAACTGGAGATAACAGAATAAGAAGCTTAAAGATAGCAGAATAAGAGCAACAATGATTGAGTGGATATGTATATTTACATATTTACAAGCATCTCAGGATAATAGAAAGGTCACATTGAGTTGGGGCCTTGGTTTGTATAATCTTATTCCTCACAGAGGGTCTTACCTTGCCCCCACAGAGCTCTTGTCAGGTTTGGCTGGCTGTGCTAGCTTACACATATTGTACATTTGAACTCTAGTCATCTAAAGATCACCCCCCTGAGGCAAGGGATCTGAAAAAGACGATATTGGATGCAGACAGCTTTCCCAAGAGTCCGGACCTGGCCTTTACTAGGACAGCTTCTTTCCTGGAGAAATCCAACCAGAGGACTGATGGGAAACCCTGACTGACTCAGGACCCTACCTCATTAATTGTTTTCTCTGTTAAATTGCTAAGTGTTGTGGATCCCTGCTACCAGCCCTTAGGAACAGAATTGACTGATCTGTATGATTCAGCCTGGAGGTGTCAAGGCTTTGACACAGGCACAAAAGAAGTGGGAAATGTTGTACCTGGCTACCTGGTTTTCCCATCCCCCAACCTCAGCCCTCCCTCAAGGAAGTTAGCAGATTGCCAGATCAGTTCCACCTTCTCCCAAAGGATTTCCACCTTTACCCAGTCATTCACCTCCACAGAGGTGGACCAGCTTCTTGGTCAGGAAGACTTGGCTCAGGCGGGAATTTTGAGGTGTGTGCTGACCAATCACTCTTCTCGGCCTCTGTAAGTTTCTGCTTGCTTAATACCTAACAACATCCCTTTAAAAGCTGACACATTGTCCCTGCAGACTCACTGTTCGATTTGGGCCTGACCCCCAAACAGTCCCTGGGAAAATAAAATCCACTTCCAAATTTTACTCTCGGGGTTCTCTTGTCTAGCTCCTTTTGGCACAGCAAGGTGTTTCATCACAAACAGGTGGAATTTCAAGAATTTTTTTAAGAAAATGCCTTAAGAAATTTATTTGGCTCTTTTATTGATTCAAAGAAATAAAGAAGCAGTTATGGGGATCGGAGCATTACCATAATGTTTTTAATTGTAAGCCAAGTAAAGCAAGTAAACCCTTGTGAAAACTCAGGTTTAGTAATTGCCACTAGCAATTGCAATTCAAGAACTGACAGGGTTGAAAATGTTTGTAATTGCATTACATTAGAGAATTTGATTGGTCTTTGTATGCAAAAGAAGATAATAAGAATAACAAAAGCACCTACCTTCCCCACTTGTTGGAGAATTAAATGAATCTGAAGTGCTTATCATAAGGAGCAAATGCATACATGTCAATCACCATGATAGTTTTGGACTAAACAACATATAAAAGATAATAACATGGATGATTTTCTAAGTAGGATAAAATAAGATTATATCTAATTCAGCAAATGAAATTTGACTTGTGAAGAAATTGAGAAACTTGCCATTAAATTGAAACAATGACAAACAAACAAGGTTTTTTAGACTTCTAAATTTTCTTGTTTTGTGGAATTTGGAAGAATAGGAGACATCTCATTAGAAATGTGAAATCTCTTCATTGGGAAAACATGCTTTTAAAAATATATTGTTGCATGAATTTTTTCTAAACTATTGGGAAATGTTGTTAGGCTACTTCCCTATTGAGTTATTCAAATGAATGTGATATCCCTTTGGGAAAAAAAGGAAAAAGAAAACAATAATAATGTAACAAAGAAGTGCTTTTGCCTTCAATTGTTATGATTTAATAAGAGGTTTGAGGACTCCACCTAAACCAGATCTGTGATCTAAATTTGTAACCATGCTTGAGTAGTTGCTCTAAAATGGACTAAAGTGATGTTTTTTGGTTAAAGCAAGTTTATCATCACATGAATTAGACTGCTAAAAGATAGTAAGATTATTTAAAAAACAAACCAGCTATCAAATATTCTATAGGATATATTTTCCTCTAAATGAGTCTCCTAAAGGGAAAGACTTTAGTCTTACTATTTTAAAGTGCCCTATCAATCTAAATTAGCAAGTGATTCTAATAATAACCGAGAAATAAAATAACTAAGCATTCTAAAGTGCTGTAGAAAGCAGGTCTCTCATACATACTAAATGGGATATCTCAGCCTGCAGCAGAATAGGGGGAAGGGGGATGAGAGGAGGGATGATGGATGGGAGGGCCTCCTTGGGGGGAGGGGAGGTTGGAAGTACCCACTATAGAAGAGGGACAGGATCATGTAGGGAATGGACCAGGTGGGGGGTGGGATGAGTGGGAGGGAATTTTAAGCAGCCTTGTACAATATATCTACTATGATAATGTTTTGCATAGCTAGACATGTACAACATATACTGAATTACTTATCTCCCCAGAGGGAATGGGTGACAAGGGAGGAAGGAAATGGATCTGAAATTCGAGGTCATAACATTAAATGTTTCAAATATATATCAATACTATTATTAAAACTCTTTTGCCTATAATTGGGAGATAAGATGTGCGGGCATTGGGACACAAAGATTCACCTTCCTCTAATGGAAAAGTCGAAGGGGGTATGTGAGAAGGTATGGCAGAGAGCAGATTGGAGGAAGTGATATCTTGTGGGACTGCTATTCTGGGAGGTTGGGTAGGGGAATAACGGGGGGAAAATGATTGTAACTCAAAATCTGGCAGAAATGAATGATGTAAAACAGAAGTTAATAAAGCATTTGTTTAATAACAAAAAAAAAAGCAAAAAAAAAAAAAGAAAGCAGGTCTCTGAAATCCTTAAAAGTAATCTTTCAGAACTAGAAAAGTGCTCAGCATGTGGTAGGCAGTATATAAATGAACCATTGTTATTTCTTTAATCTTTAATCTTTATGCCATATTGGATAACTTTCTAATAAATTGCAGATGTCATTGAATATGATTAATAAAATACCAGTGGATATAACATAGATGGGTTTCCCTGTAAAATAATTTTAAAATGCATCTTCTGCAGTTCGTGGGCGGCTCCTGGATGTAAATGTTGCTCATCCTGGAAGGGCCTCGGGGGAGGGGATATTCCCTGCCCGGTTCTTTACAAGGCTCAGGGGCGCTCGGTCGGACTGTCAGCGCTTCACCGTGAAGGGAAAGGCCAGCGGGCTCGGCCCGTCAGCTGCCAGAGGCAGCCCCAACTACAGCACAACTGCTGGTCCTCTCCTTCCCACAGCCTAAGGAGGCACTAACGGAGCAAGGCGGCCGCCATACTGCACCTGGTCCAAGGCACCGCTCTCTGCGGGGAGGGGGATCCTCCATCTTCTCCTACAGAAATGCTCCGACAGAGAGCGAAGACGGCCCTCTAATCATCCGCTAGAAGTTAATATGCATTTAATTATCTAATCTGGCGAGAAAATTTCTTTTGTTTTAAATTACTCTCTAGGTAGCGACTGGCAAGACCTAAAACCTCTTCCCCCAGGAAATGTCCGAAATGGTTTGGACGACAAGTGCTCAGTCTTTTGCCTCCGCCCGGGAACTGCAGCTGAAACTGTTGCGTTCTGTAATCTTCCTCGGGCCTCCCGTCCCCAAGAGTTGGCAGTGGCGGGAGAAGGTGGCAACAAGGACAATATCAGAGCTGGGTGTAAAAAACGTGGCTATCCTGGTCACCTGACTTTTGAATGCCGCAATTTTCTCCGAGTAGACCCCAAAAGAGACATAGTTTTGGATGTCAGCAGCACAAGTAGTGAAGACAGTGAGGAAGACGCTGAGGAACTCAATAAATTGCAGGCTTTACCTGAGAAAAATACAAATGAGGAAGAAGAAAAGAAAAAACAAAAAAGAAAAACTAAGGAGAAACTTAAATTGAAAAAGAAAAGAAAAAGGTCTTATTCATCTAGTTCTACTGAAGAAGACACTTCCAAACAAAAGAAACAGAAATCCCAGAAGAAAGAAAAGAAAAGGGAGAAAAAAAGCAAAACAAAAAAAGGGAAACATCACCGAAAGGAGAAAAAGAAGCGAAAAAAGGAAAAAACATTCTTCATCTTCTGATAGTTCAGACTCCTCTAGTAGTAACTAAGACATCCACCCATTCTGCTGTCATTTTATGTTCAAGAGATTTGAACTTACTTCAGTAATTATGCTTTATATTGAACTAACACCTTCCAGGCAAGCATTCCTCCACGTACAAGGCCAACACTGCTTTCAACCTACCTAGGTTGTGACTATGAAGTAATAATTATCATAAGGTTTAGGAGTCAGTCTTATTAAAGACGTATCTTATTCATTCTTCTTAATGTTTTTCTTTGCTGTTAGCATTGCTTTAGAAATTTATTGTAAAACGTCATCACAATCAACAGAATAACTATCTGTACAAGTAGCCTACCTGACTGTGGATGCTATTACCAAATGTCTGTCTGCCTTCCCAGGGAGCAAATCTAGGAAGTAAAACATTTCCTCGGGAAGCAGATCCCTCCAGATAGTCAACATCTTCCCACAAACATTGCAAAATCAAGTAGCCTTATATTCTGTTGTGTAAGTAATGGTATGTTGTTTTTATAGGACTAGGCTTTTTGAATGCTAGAAAGGAACAACATTGCCTTATGGGTCTTTTTTCTTTAAATAAATGGGATATACAGAAAAGTACTAAATGCAAAAGCCTTTTTCTATGTTTTACTCATGTAAAAACAGTTTTTAACAACTACCTAGTGTGGGTTTTTCCCCCTACTGGTTGTAGTATTTTCTTTTCTCTTTAAAGGCCAGTCCATTTTGAGCATTTATTCTTAGCATTGCTACTCTACTTAAAACTTAAAGATAATATTCTATTGATCAGTGTTTATAACAGTAACAGCTGTGTTGTTTTGTAAATGTGCCACATTGGCATATGTAAAAGTGATACCTCAGATATCAACATTTGTATTCTGGGGGAAGATGGAACCTCCATTAGGGTTGGGTTTTTTTTTTTATCAGATGTAATTCAATATTTTATGAAGCTTGTTTCTATTAGAATAGTGCAAGAATTTTTTAAATTTGAAATTATATACTGTATTTTGTCAAATAATTTTTAAATGCATTTGAAACATTTGACATTAATTCTTGTGCTTTCTTAAGTGGCTAGTTGGGGCAGGAGAAGGGATCTGATTTTTACTTTGTTATAAACTTTAGCAGATTCATAAAATAATTTTAATTAAGTTGTCAATGAAGAAAGACTGAAGATCTTTGCCCTGCCATCTGTTTAGAAAATTAAGAGCTACAGAGTGTTAGAAACAGTTTGTCTTCATTGGAAAGACCCTTACTGTTTTCAAATATAAATTATATGTTTGAGCATTCCCAACCATAAACTAGAAGACTTAGATAACCTATCCTAGATCTTTTTTCTTTAATAATGGCCAACGTACTTTCTGGTTATGATCAATAAATTAATTATTTGTCCCATTGAAAAAAAATAAAAAATAAAATAAAATGCATCTTCTGGATTATTGTGACTACTAAGTTTCATGTGTTACACATTTGATAATGGGTATTTGACATTGGGTCTTTCTTCTTGTATTATAAAAATGGGGAAAAAATGTTAAGTCATGTTATTACCCTTTTGGTCTGAATGCTGTTAGACCACAAATATATCTGTAATAGCATGTGACAAAACACTTGAAAACTATTAATATTTAATGAGTTATTTTGTTTTAAATTAAGAAAATGATAATTATGATAAATAACAGCGTTAGGAGGAAAGCATAGCAAAATAATCTTAAGAGACCTTTGTCTGAGAGGCTCCTCTGGATTTCCTATTTGACCTGGTATAGCATAAGACCTTACCAGTCCTGTTGGCAACATATTATCAGACTGAAATCCTGCAGTTTAAGGAACTAGAAACTCTCCCAGCCAAGCAGGAAATTTATTTTTTTAAACCTTTTTCCCCCTAATTTTAAAATTTTATTTGTTTTCAGTTTGGAGCATTCAGTTCTACAAGCTTCTGAGGTTTAAATTTTTCTCCTTCCCCCTTCCCCTCTGCCCAGGAAGGTGTGCAATCTGATACAGGCCCTACAGATAGATTCCTATTAAACATTCCTATTATCACATTAGTCACATTTATAACCAATGGAATAAGTCATAAGAAAGAAGAAATAAAAAAAAAACAAAACACAAAGGAGAGAGTGCAAATACTGCACTTCGATCTGCATTCAGACTCCCTGATTCTTCCTCTGGATGTGGAGAGCATTTTCTATCATAGCCTTTTGGAGTTGCCTTAGAACCTTGCATCTCCGAGAAAAGCCAAGTCTGCCAAAGTTAGTCATCATGCAATGTGGCTATAATTGTGTACAATGTTCTCCTTCGGCTCACGTCGCTTAGCATCAGTTCATATAAGTCTTTCCAGGTTTTTTAAAAGTCAGCCTGCTCATCATTTCTTATAGCACAAGAGTATTCCACTACATTCATAGACCACAATTTGTTCAGTCATTCCCCAATTGATAGGTATCCCCTCAATTTCCAATTCTTTGCCAACACGAAAAGAGCTGCAATAAATGTTTTTGTACATGTGGGTCCTTTCCCCATTTGTATGATGTCTTTGGGATATAGCCCTAGAAGTGGTATTGCAGAGTCAAAGGATGCGCACATTTTTATAGCCCTTTGGGCATAGTGCCAGATTGCTTTTAAAAATGGTTGGATCAGGTCACGATGCCACCAAAAATTCATTAGTGTTCCAATTTCCCCACATCTTCTCCAGCATTTCTCATTTTCCCATTTTCTCATGTTAGCCAAGCAGACAGGTGTGATGTGGTACCTGAGAGTTCTTTTGATTTGGATTTCTCCGATCAATAGTGATTTAGAGAATTTTTATATGACTATAGATATCTTAAAATTTCTTCCTCTGAAAACTACCTTTGTCCATTTATCGATTGTATTCTTATAAATTTGACTTACTTCTCTTTATACTTTTGAAATGAAGCCTTTATCAGAGACACTGCTGGTAAAAATTCTTTCTTAGTTTTCTGCTTACCTCTTAACCTTGGTTGCATTGGCTTAGCTTGTACAAAAAACTCTTCAGTTTAAGGTATTCAGAATTATCCATTTTGGATTTCATGATGTTCTCTATCTCTTGTCTGGTCATAAATTCTTCTGTTCTCCATAACCTTGACAGGTAAACTATTTTTTGTTCTCCCACTTCAAGCAGGAAATTTTTTAATTCAACTTTAAATTAGAAGCAAGTTTCATATGAAATCATTTAGAGAATCATGAAATTATTATCTATTAATAATTAGTAGGTAGAGGGGGCAGAGCCAAGATGGCGGAGTAGAAACAGCTCATCCAAGCCACTCTGCCCCCAGATTCCCCCAAACTATGTAAAAGGGGACTCTGAATAACTTCTGGAGCCCCAGGACGCACAGAACGACACAGAGAAGCTAACCTCCCGCTGAGGACAGCCCAGCAGCCCTGCCGGAAGGACCAGCGCAGCACTCTGGGAGTTGGCAGGTCGCAGTGCGCAGACTGTGGGGAGCTGAGCCGAGCAGAGCCCAGGTGCCTGTGAGCCGAGGTTTTAGCCCCAGGGCGGCAGGGCCAGCAGCCAGCTGGAGAGACCCCAGAACACCAGCAGAGGTGGTGACTCCAGAATTATCAACATAGTCATGCCTAGGAAAAAGTGAGAGGTTGGTGCCCTATGGATTTTGGGACCAGCATTTGGGGAATGCGTCGGCTTCCTCCCCTGGGGGCTAGAAGCCACTGAGGAGACACACCATTTTGTAGTTTTCAGAGGCAGCTCCAGCTCCTGGCCTGCGAACTGTAGGGAGATTGAGCGACCAGTCTTGGGGGGTAATAGCTCTAGCTTTAACCTCCCTGCATCTGGATTGTGATCTGGGGTGGAAGTCGTGGGTGGGTTTACAGCTTGCCAGAAACAGAAGTTGCCCTTCCACACGTTCGGGACGAAAATTCCGGGCTGGCAGCAGAGCCATAGTGTGGCAACAAGCCCAAAAGTCAAGTAATTAAGTGGCAACATGCCAAGGCAAAGGAAACAGAAAAATGTAACCCTAGACTCCTATTTTGGGGGCATAGAGTAGGAAAAGGACTGTGAGGTCAGAAGTCCTGCTCCAAAAGCCCCAAGGGAAAACATGAGCGGGTTGCAGGCCATAGAGGACATTAAGAAGGACTTTAAACATCAAATAAGAGAAGTGGAAGAAAAATTGGAAAGAGAAATGAGAAGGATGCAGGAAAAGTATGCAATGGGGGTCAACAGCCTGACTGAGGAAAACAACACCTTAAAAAATAGACTAACTCAAATGGCAAAGGAGGCCCAAAAGGGCAATGAGGAGAAGAATGCCTTAAAAAGTCGAATTTGCCAGATGGAAAAAGAATCTCAAAAGTTCACCGAGGAGATTCATTCCTCAGAGTTAGACTGGAGCAAATGGAAGCTAGTGACTTCATGAGAAATCAAGATGCTGTTAAGCAGATCCAAACAAATGAAAGATCAGAAGGCAATGTGAAATATTTCATGGGAAAAAGCACTGACCTGGAAAATAGATCCAGGAGAGACAATTTAAAAATTATTGGACTACCTGAAAGTCATGATCAAAGAAAGAACCTAGAAATCATCCTTCAAGAAATTCTCAAGGAAAATTGCCCTGATGTTTTAGATCCAGAGGGCAAAATAGAGGTTGAAAGAATCCACCGATCACCTCCTGAAAAAGATCCCAAAAAGAAAACTCCCAGGAATATTATAGCCAGGTTCCAGAATCCCCAGATCAAGGAGAAAATACTCCAAGCAGCCAGGAAGAAACAATTTCAATATTGTGGAAACACAATCAGAATAGCCCAGGACCTGGCAGCTTCTACACTGAGGGATTGAAGGGCATGGAATATGATATTCCAGAGGGCAAAAGAACTGGGAATGAACCCAAGGGTCACCTACCCAGCAAAACTGAGTATTTTGTTTCAGGGGAAAATATGGTCATTCAGTGGAATAGAGGACTTTCAAGCATTCTTGAGGAATAAACCAGAATTGAATAGAAAATTTGACATCCAGACACAAGAAGCAAGAGATGCCTGAGAAGGTAATCAGGGAAAAGAAATCCAAAGGAACTTATCAAAGTTGAACTATTGTAGCAGCAAGCACCCCAATATCCCCAGGGTGACTGCCAACACAGGTTCTTAGATCTGCTTTTCAAAAGGAAAGCAACTTAAAACGGGTTAACAAACTTACTTTAATCAAACAAACACACATTACCTAGTTCAGGGGAAAAAGGTCAACACCCCAAACTTCAGAGTTACAGAACTTACAGATCAAACAGACAGGCTTCCAAACTGTCCTACCATTATATCAATACCAAAATCACAGTTACCAGAGAGGGAAGCTTCAACATCTGGGTTTTCAAAGCCGGGGGGCTCTCAACAACGGCTTCCCAGAGTCTCATCTGGTCAAATCACACAACACTTCTCAAAGTGAGCCCCAAAGCAAAGCCTCTCCTCAGGGTTTATATAGTCTTCTCCTAGCTCAGAGATTGTAACAACCTCCTTGACCCACTGCCCAATCACAAAGTATCAAGGTTGGGCTTCCCTGAAAAACAAGCCACCCACCACAGGCTCCAGGTGCACTTAAGCTAGGGGCAGGGAAGATCTTTAAATCTGCATTTCCATTACAACTATTTACATTCCTATATGGAAAAGCAGTAACTGTGACTGATGATATCTTTCTCACTGTGAAAATAATGGAAGAAGGCTGGGTGGTCATATGAATACATATGTGAATGTGTGTGTATATGGTTATAATTATATATGGATAGAGGGCATAGGTTGAATTTGTTGGGAAGGGAGAATACTCAAGGGATGAAATTATGAGGTGAGAGAGGAAAGTGGCAAGAGGAGATGGGGAGAGACAGGGTAGGGTAAACTATCTCATGTAGAAGAAGCAAGGGGAAGTGGTTGCAAGGGAGGGGGAGAATAGGAAGGCAAAAAAGGCAAAACCACATTCTCATTGAATTTGGTTCAGGGAGAGAATGATATACATACTGAATGGAATATCTCAACCTGCAGCAGAATAGGGGGAAGGGGGATGAGAGGAGGGATGATGGATGGGAGGGCATCCTTGTGGGGAGGGGAGGTTGGAAGTACCCACTATAGAAGAGGGACAGGATCATGTAGGGAATGGACCAGGTGGGGGGTGGGATGAGTGGGAGGGAATTTTAAGCAGCCTTGTACAATATATCTACTATGATAATGTTTTGCATAGCTAGACATGTACAACATATACTGAATTACTTATCTCCCCAGAGGGAATGGGTGACAAGGGAGGAAGGAAATGGATCTGAAATTCGAGGTCTTAACATTAAATGTTTCAAATATATATAAATACTGTTATTAATACTCTTTTGCTTGTAATGGGGAGATAAGATGTGCAGGCATTGGGACACAAAGATTCACCTTCCTCTAATGGAAAAGTCAAAGGGGGTATGGGAGAAGGTATGGGAGAGAGCAGATTGGAGGAAGCGATATCTTATGGGACTGCTATTCTGGGAGGGTGGGTAGGGGAACAACAGGGGGGAAATGATTGTAACTCAAAATCTGGTGTAAATGAATGATGTAAAACAGAAGTTAATAAAGCATTTGTTTAAAAAAATAAAGAAGAAGTTATCTCTCTGGAAAAAAAATAAATAGTAGGTAGAAATGTTGCATTTTTTGAATCAGCTATACACTATATATATTCATTTATGTTCTCTGTATTCACCTACAATCCCAGAAGTTAGTATGTATGCTGCTTTTCCAACTTATCCAACTCTCAACCAGTTTGGGTCTCCATCATTTATTGTGGTCATTACTCCCTTTGACTTACTGGGTGAATTAAAGCTTTTTCTAGGACTTAAAACTCCACTTGGCAGGCTGTCTTCTGAAGCCCACTCAAAATGTCCAGATGTACTGTCCTTTCCTTTATCTTATCTACAGAATAGACCAAGGCGGGAATTTTAAAACCTGTCAAGAATTTGTTTAGACAGGCTTTAGGACATTGTGAATGTTGTCTCCAACAACTATAGAGAATATGTGAAACCTGTATCTATTTATGAATACTGTATGAATTTAAAGCAACTTTGTGACGCATGAACCCAATAACTAGATCCTTCCCTAACATGTGATTTGCTATTGGAGGCAGAATTTATAGGAATTTAATTTCATATGCTTCTCCGTTTTGATTTCAGGTTTGATTGTCTGACCAGTAGTAAAGTAAGGCCAGTAGTAAAAATGTCAGCAACTCAATGGGAGTAGCATCTGTGAACTCACACCAATGGATGTCTGTCCCTGGGGAATAATTGGAGGGGGGTCACCTTAGGAAGACTAGGGTGTTGAGTCTCTTGACTCAATTTCCCATAGAAGACCTTTTCCCACATGGTTGATTCTGAGTGTGGCTGTGACATCCTTTCATACAATTTGGGTGCCTGTGAATCATTCTTGAGAAACAGAAGTAATGAATAGTATAAATACTTCCATGTCCCTCCCTTCTCCTCACAAAGCAAGTTCCATTGATAAGGGCAAGGATACAATGATGCCTCATTTTTTTCATTGTGATAAGCATAAGTGATAAACCATATTGGGGGCTTTTGACTGAGTAATAAGTAGACACTGCTAGAGTAATACTATAATAAGGAATGATTTTAAGTTTCCATTTAAATTACAAATAACAAAGAGCAGGAGGCCTTATAATTTGTGGTTATTTAGTTTATAGAAGATGGATACTATGACATCGTTTCACTGAGTTACTATTATAATATCCTTATTAAGGTGGACTTGGTGGGATAGGTGATACACAATTTTCAAAAGTGGATGAAGAATTTTACATGTAGAATTTCATTGATAATGTGAAGAGGATGAAATTATTTTCCTTTCTGAAGCATCTATCTGATAATTTTTAAAAGATTTGCTTTCCAGTTCAGGCCCTCAGGATATAACAATTGAAATTCTTTGAGATTTCATATTAATTATGTGGTCTTTATTTGATGTTTCCCAAATAGCTCTGTGTTATATTGCGTTTGTGTTAATTTTTTTGATATGCTCTTAGAACCTGAGAAGCAAACAATTGCAATTTCTGGAGTTCGGGAAAAGAGGTGTCCCACTCCTCTGAAGTGTCTGGGAGTTTCTAGGAATGACAAATCAGCACACTATTGAGCTATGGAACATCTGCCATAAAACTGTATGTGATTCAGCTGATGATTTATTTGAGTTTATTTGCTTCTTATTTTATTGCAAGTTAAAGAAATTAAGAGAAGTCAGTGAAAAGTCTCATTCAGGTCTGATGAATCTTTGGTTTTGAGGGCAACCATAAAGTGATAGTTTCTGCCCGTGTCCCCCTAAAAGAGGAGAACGGAAATGACCAATTAAACTAAAGCAATGTGAATTGTTATGAAATTGCATATTTGTATTGATAAGATTATAAAATTATTGAGATAATTAGGAAACCAAAGTATTAGCTTAGGCTGACGGCGGGACTCCAGCTACAGAAGGTTCATAAGTTCTATACTTAACAGAGGAGACAGGTAAGATCTTGACTTCAAAATCTCCTGGAGAAAATCTTAGGAGAAGTTCAGGCCTGCTTTAATGCTGGGTCTTGTTATATGTTCTGTGTGTGTCTATTTGGAACTAAATTTAGGAATAGTGAATTCTTTATTTCAGATAAAAAGGGACCTTATGCAATTAGGAAAATCTTTAAGAGAAATGGAAAATAGGTGTCTTGTCTGTGCTATTTGTGCTTCGTGCTTACCCATAGCCAACAGGACCCTTCTGCAGCCCAAGTAGGTCCCTTTGCACAGCTGAAAATTCCCACTTCTGTTCTGTTGATAACCTGTAACTTTCTTGCACTCACTGAAAGTTCAACTGCCACCCAGCCCACCTCCATTAAGCAGTTCTTGATCCCTGCCTCTCCAAAGCTTGCTTCCTTTGGCCAAGTCTTTGTTATTGCTGCTGTTCCTGGCATGCCCAAGTCAATTCTTTTCCTCAATAGACTAGGAGTTGTGTGAGGGCAGGAAAAAGGGACCTTACCTATGCTATCACCCCCAAGTCTCAGGAAAATGTTCAAGGAGGGCTTGTGAGTGAAGCACATAGGGGTCATCACCCAAATTTCACAAATGGAGGAAACTAACGATCACCCAGCTAAATGTGTATCCCAGGCTGGTTGGAAGCTAGGGATAAGTCGTATCTGTTTATGGATTTTTTTTTAATTTAACCCCACAGTCATAACTGAAGATTATCAGCACCCCTAGCTTTATGGGAAATGTGCCCACCAGCTTCTGGGGAATGCTTTCCAAGGGACCTTTGACTCATAAAGCTTGACTATCAGAAAAGGGAGAGGCCAAGATGGAAGCAAACTACCTGGAAGCTAGGAGAGAACTGCGTTCAAGGTCTAGGTCTGCCCATTACTAGCTCTGTGGCCTTGACCACGTCTTTACCATCCTCTGGACCTTTCTTAGATTTCTCTCAAACGATGTGGTGGGACTAGACCATCTCTGAGGTCTTTTAAAGCCCTCCATCCTATTTAAACCTACAAGTGCATTCAGACTATGCCCCCATGATCATACTCCCCACATCCCGTTTACTAAAGTATCCCCTCTCCCTCCCCCCGCCCTTTCCCCACTGAGAAACGCCTGTTAATGTAAAGCTTTTTCTTTGGGCAGCCCCAAATCAGCAAGTTCTGTCATTATTCGAACCTTAAAGATAGGAATAAAAGCCATCGTTCTTCCTGGACCGACCTCCTGAACCAGAAGTGCCACCCCGCCCCCAACCTCATGTTACAGCGATTGTCGAACTCTCAAAACCCAAGGTGGTGAAAGACCAGGTTCCTGTAAGGTCTGCTAGTGGGCCGTTATGCTACCATGAATATCAGTCCTATGCTCTGAAGCTTACTTTTCTTGGCCCTTTGACTCCCACATTCGGGAGGTCGAGCCTCCAGCGGACTCTGAGCAGGGCCCTGAGCATCTCTCGCCTCTCTGATACCGACTCCCAGGCCTCCTGGTCCTCAGCGAGCCACCAGCCAAGCAGAATTGAGTCTGGTAAAAGTAGACCTTTCCCCTGAGCAGGATGACTGATGATGTCAGCACCGACCTTTGCTAAACAGGACTCCCACTTCTGCCATCCCTAACCCTGATCCCAGTGACTCTCCTCAGGCATCTCACTCACAAGTTCTGAAGTCCGCATCCCTTCATTCTCCACCCCTCTCTCTCTGGCTCATTCCCCCCTCCCCCATAGCCCTCTCAGGCTCATCCACCCCAAGAGTTTCTTGGATTCTTCATCCCCACCTCACAGTCCCCAGCTCCTCATTGCCTCCCACTTGGCCCGAGCAGCCAACAGAGTTACCTCATAGGCCATGGAAGAAGAGAACCACAGGGACTAGGACTGACGTCTAGTAACTCTCCGTGTCTTTCCTTTCACGAGGGTTCAAATCTTTCTTCTGTATATTCATGGAAGGGAATACTGGCCTTTCCTTCTGTCTCTCTACTCTTTCTGAGTATTGGACAATTATCTTTTTTTTTTTTTTTTTGATCTTCATAACAATCCATATAATGCTATTATTATTCTCATTTTACAGACAAGGAAAGCAAAGCTGAGAGCTTCAGTGACTTGCCTAGGGTCACCTAGTTATCTAAATGTCTAAAGCAGCATTCAAACTCAGGTCTACCTGATTCCAGGTCTGGTACTCACTCCACTACAATCTCTAGCTCCCTCAGAATACTTGGGTTCTAGTCCTCATGTCACTAACTTGTTGTGTCTTTGGATAGATTACTTCACCTCTATGGGGCTGTTTTTTCATTTGTCAAATGGAAATGTCGACAAATCTCTGCTGCAATAGAGATAAGATAGCCAATGCATCAAAAATGTATATGAAAATGCCTCAAAAAGTATAAAATACTAAATAAATGTGAGGGATTGTTATTTTAATTTTGATAATAGAAAATTGTGATCTCTGGGCCACAGAGGAGTCATCTGTGAAATGAGTGGTTGGATTAGGAGTTCTTAATCTGGAGTCTGTGAACTTGTTTATTTGTTTTGATTGTCTTTTAAATATCTGGAAAACTCTATTTCAATATATTTGGTTTTCTTTGTAATCCTATGGATTTTATTTTATGCATTTAAAAACATTCTTGGGGCAGCTAGGTGGTGCAGTGAATAGAACACCAGCCCTGGAGTCAGGAGGACCTAAATTCAAATCCAGCCTCAGACACTTAACACTTAGTAGCTGTGTGACTTTGGGCAAGCCACTTAACCCCAATTGCCCTATCTTCCCCCTTCCAAAAATAACCCCAACATATTATTCTTAGATGACTTTCATAGGCTTTACCAGACTAGTAAAGGGGTACAGGACACACAAAAAGTTAAGAAACCTTGGAATAGATGAGTCTCACAAATGTTATTTTCTTTACTCTGCTTTCCCAAAATTGATTGACTTATAGACTGACTCTGCTTTCCAGCCGATATGCTAAAGTTGACAAAGACATTCATTTGCACTGAGATAAATAGCCACTTATAAGAAATTGCTTGTCTAGGAGAAAGGAAGAAAAATAATGCTGGGGAGAGAGGAGAAGAAAGTATTTTTCATTCATTTTCCTCTCAGTTTTAGTAGAAGTAAGACAGGGGAAAGCAGTTAATTTTTCCTTTTCTTTTTTAAAAGGAATTTAAAGACTTTATTTTTTTATTCCCAAATACATGTAAAAACAATTTTAAACATTCATTTTTAAAATTGAGTTCCAAATTCTCTCCTTCTCTCCCCTCCTACCTCCTCTCTGAGCAATTAGATATAGGTTATGTATTTGTAATTATGTAAAAACATATTTCCAGATTAGTCATGTTGTGAAAAAAAAAAACACAAACCAAGGGGAAAAAGTGAAAAATATTTTAAAAGTGAAAAACAGTATGCTTCAGTGTACATTCAGACTTCATCAGTTCTTTCTCTACCAGTAAATAGCATTTTTCATCATGAGTCTTTCCAAGTCTTGGATCATTGTATTGTTGAGAGTAACTAAATCATTCACAGTTCTTCATTGAACAATAGTGCTGTTGCTGTGTACAATGTTCTCCTGGTTCTGCTCACTTCATTTCACATCAGTTCATGGAAGTCTTTCCAGGTTTTTCTTAAATCATCCTGATCATCATTTCTTATAGCACAATGGTGTTCCATCACAATCATATACCACAACTTTTTCAGCCATTCCCCAATTGATTGACATCCCTTTGATTTCCAGTTCTTTAGGGTAGTTAATATTTGTGCTCATCTGAAAGATAACAGAGGCTGATACTAGAAATTATGATATTGGATCCCTCTAACTACAAGCAGGTTTCTCATGACTACATCTCAGTCCCCATAGGCAAAAATCAAAAGACTGATGTTAGCTCAGTGAATTAAGTTGATGATCTGATGCTTGATGATAAAATATCATAGATTGGTGGGGCCAGAAGAGTCCTTGAGAGATAAACTAGCCCAACCCTTTCACTTCACAGATGAGGAAACTGAGACCCAAGAAGCTAAAGTAATCTGTCTAGGATTACACAGGAAGCTGGTAGCTAAACCAATTCAATATTAGAACCTACTTTAATTAGAAGTCTTCTCATGCCCAACCCAGCATACTTCACACTGCATTATTCTGTAGACTGGATGCAACAAGGTTGTGGCTTTGTTTCATGTTTCTTCAACTAGACTGAAAGCTCTTTGAGAGAAGAATTCATGTCTTTTACCTCTTTGTATCTCCATACAGTAGGTCGTCTTCTCTGCACAATCAGACAAACCCTTGGATAGCATTTGGATAGCAGGATAAATAAGACAAAGTCTACAGTAGCCTCTAAAGGCATGGTTCCTGTCTTCAAGGAACTACAATCCAGGAAGGAGATTAAGATAGTATCCCAAGTAACAGTGATATGAGGTAGAATGTGATCATTCTTTTTTAAAGAGGTTTAAAAGTCTGAGAGATTTGGGAAGAGACAATACTTGTAGCAGGGTTTCCTGGAAGAGGAGGCACCAGAGTTGAACCTCAGCTACCTCACTCTGGAAGATCCCTCTGTCCCTGGTCCACCTCCTCCATTGGTGAGTTCCTCCTGGAGTCTCCATTTTGTGGAAGTGCTCAGGCAAATCAACCTTCACTTCTCTCCCTGCTCAGCTTCTGACTGGACTTCCATTACCAGACTCATCCAAATGGGTACCTCCCCGACAATTATCTTTATAATGTAATAATGAGATTGAGTGTGTGTGTGTTTGTGATTACATTATCCTTTTTAAAGGAAAGAACTCACATTTCATATATATACACACACAGGCATATATACCTATGTATATACATTTTTCTGATCTATACTATTTACATATGCCTACTGAGTGTCTCTTCTTTAAAATATAACTTCATACTTGTGGAAATGTATATACAGATAATATATTACAACTCATATATATGAAGACAAAGAATATATTCTGATTAATAACTACTGGAGTTCTTTCTTTTCATTAATATGTACATGAAGCCTCTTAATTTTTTCAATAAATTCTTTTATATGATATACATTTTATCTCCTCAGGAACATTAGTAACCACTCTGTCTTCTCCGAAGCATATGAGTACTCACATATTCATTCTCTATTCATATCTGAGTATCCATATTTTCTATATTCATTTATTTATATATACATATATGTATGTATACATTCTTTCTCTGTCCACATATATTAATTCTCCTATATGCTTTTTATATTCATAAAAGCATGCCATTGTTTCTCTCACTCTATTATAATATAGAAACATTTTTGGATTTTTATACACAGATTATATCAGTAATCATATATAGGAATATAGAGAGAAAATAAGGTGCTGCTTTACAAAAAATGCCAACTGAATGGCTACACATAAATAAAGTACTCATAGAAGAACATAGAAAGACTATATAAGAGCTCATATATGCAAGTACACAGAGAAAATATATAAATAATCATATATATGAGTAAAAATAGAACAGATACTATCTTCATTTGCATTGAATGCACAATTGCTCATTTATATGTGTATATATGTTTTTGGGTATATGTACATACACACAGCATATGTGTGTGTGTCTGTTGTGTGTATATTCAATATATAGTATATGAAAAAACGCCTGTATTTGATTCATTTGCAGAGAGGATATATGAGTACTCTCTATGAATATCAAGGGACTATGGAGGAATATTCATATGTAAAGAGGACATATCAGTACTCAGATTATGGATGTCGTGAGAGAAGAGGTGATTACTCATAAAGATCAAGATAGACGTGGAAGAGAGGAATACTCATCTAAGAAATATTCCCTCTTTTTCCATAAGATTCCCCTTAGGAGTTAAGGTTTTCACCTTGTTTTGCCTTTCTTTGCCCAAACTGTCCACATCCCAAGTCAATCAGATGCTTATGAAGGCACTATTGCTTTATAGAGACCTTATTGTGAAATTATTGTACTAGAGGTGCATACGTGTGTACAGAAGTGTGTGCCAGAGTTGGAGAGTATGTGTTTCAGTATTTCTTGGTATGTGGATATCCAGCATATCCAAGGGATACCTTTTCTCCTATTAACCAGGAGTTCTCAGTACACAGGAAACAGCCACCTATGCAGATCCAGCTCCAAACCACCTCCAAACCCCAGGAAAATATTCAAGTAGGGCTCTGTGTGGAGCAGCTAGTGCTCATCTATCTTATTTCACATATAGAAGAAACCCATTCAGGGAAGGCATGGAATTTGCTCAGTCTGACACTGCTTAATATACTTCTCATTCTGGTCCAAACCTGGTGGTAAAGTGGTGGGGTGGAAATAGGTTTACCCTTCACTTAACCCCACAGTCCTAACTGAAAACTCCCAGAACCCCTAGCTCTATAAAGATTCTTGCCCCTGACTCCCGACCAGTTTCTTCCCAGGAATAATCAAACTTAGTTGTCAGAGAAGGAAAGGTCCAAGATGGAAGCCAGCTAACCTGGTAGGGAAGAGAGACCCGGGCTCAAGGTCTGCTCCTTACTGGCTCTGTGATCTTGGCCATGTCCTTTCCCTCCTCTTGAACTCAGTCACCTTTTATTCAGATGAGGAGATTGGACCAGATGACCTCTGAGGTCTCTTCTAACCCTCCATCCTACTGAAATGTACAAGCCCATTCACACTCTCACACCATGAACAGTCAGGAAGCTCTGTACTACTTTTAAGCCTAAAGATTCTAGTCAAACCCATGGTTCTTCCTGTACCTGCCTCCTGAGCCAGAGGTGACCTCACTCCATCCCACAATGATTACCAAACCTTAGAGTTCGGGAGTGTGTGGAAGGGTAATGTCCAATAGGGACCAGTTGGGGCCTGATTCCCCACCATGGGCAAGAGTTCTGGGGTCTGTGACTTATGAATCCTGGTCACTTGTCTCCCATACTCAGGACCCTGTGCCTTCATGGACTTTGGGCTCATCACCTGGCATCTTTCCCATTACAGACACTCACCCCCAGCACTAGGGGTTTTCAGGGAGCCACCAGGCAAGGAGAGCTGATTTTGGGCAAGGTAGATACCCCAGTGAGTGCCATGGTCAGTGACCATGTTTGGAGATGCAGACAGGCTCCCATCACCACTGCTTGTCACTCCACTGGCTCCCAGCAGGCATCTCACTCACCCCTCTGCCTGAAATCACTGTCCATCACCCTATGACCTTGCAACACCACCACAGTGGTTGAGAGTAACACAGCTCATGAAAGAGAAAGTCACGCAGAGTGGTCTGGGTAGAGATGACTTCTTTTGTCCAGATACTGGAGGTGACTGAGTCTCGTCATCAAGCCATATTCTTACCAGGAGGAGCTGAAGACTTGGAACCCTCCTCCTCATTAAATACTCACCAATAAGGGTTGTTTTTCACTAGTCAGTGGCTCCTCCTTTTCCAAAGGAATGTAAGTATTCAGGGATTTCCATAGTTTTGTCTTTGGTTATGGGCAGAGACCACTGCCGATCAATTTATTGGCTATCAGCTAGCCTTATCAATAAATTGATTATTAATTAACCGGAAATTCTCAGGCTTTCCATTTATGCCATTGCCCCTGAATCATGTTCTCTATCCCTCTCTAACAGATACACTTCATTTTGAAGGAAAGCAATTTTCTTCTTGAATGCACTACCAACATTCTCAAGTGTATAGGG
This sequence comes from Gymnobelideus leadbeateri, assembly GCA_011680675.1. Lineage (NCBI taxonomy): Eukaryota > Metazoa > Chordata > Mammalia > Diprotodontia > Petauridae > Gymnobelideus > Gymnobelideus leadbeateri. The sequence goes on from WOXC01002040.1 coordinate 23,505, forward strand.
TATATCTGTAGCCTTAATTCTCTCTCTACCAATGCATTCCTTAAGGCCTTCCATGGATCCACAGGATCATACAACCCTAGAACTAGAGATGGCATCACCTCAGTAACCATGTAGCCCAATCCCATCATTTTAAGGAGGTGATTTGGCCAAAGTCATGAACAAGATTTTAGATTGAGAGCTGCAAGGGATATGAGAGGTTATCTATCCAAAGCACTCAATTTATAGTTGAGGAAACAGGCCCACAGAGAAGTGACTTACATAAAGTCACACACAAGAATATAGATTTGGTGCTGAAAGGGATCTCAGATGCTATGTGTTGAGACTGTCTTATTTTACTGATCTGGGAACTGAAGCTCAGAGGCCTTAAATGCATTGTTCGGTGTTACACACATCATCAGTGACAGAGACGGGATTGGAACCCAAGCCTCTTTTGACACCAAATTCAAGCTCCTTCCGTTCTGCCACAAAATAGCCCTGTTGCCTATCCCCACTTTCTCTTTTTGTGTCCAGGTGACGAGTGTTGGTATCAAAAAGCAATGCCTAATTTGCTGACTCCAAAGTGAGGAGAAATGGGAAGGAGAACAAAAGAGCAAGGCCATTTATTGGCCAATTTGAACCAACACTTTCCAAGGAGAGCTTAATCCTCACTCTTCTTCTGTCTCATTCTCTACCTTCCCCTTTCCACAGAGCCTAGTTCTGTTCCGGGCAGTCAGAAAGGGCTCACAAAATGTTTTTTTTTTTTTCTACAGAGAACTGACTAAAAACCTAATTAACAAAGAACTGATAACTCAGAGTAGTCAAAACGTTGACAGTAGTCTGTCCTGAGCACAGTCAAATCACTATCAAACAAGGTTTTTTCATACTTAATCACATTTCTAGGTGGAAGCAGCATTTGGTGCAAAGAATACAAATAAACACAAAATCAATCCTTGGTACTTCTTGATAGGTATGGAAATGAGCTTATAACTATGTCCACATTTGCCTTTCATTGTAAAGGAGAAGTCTATATATTGTGCTATATATAGTATGTTTCATTCAAAAGCTCACTGTACAGAAGGCATTGCACTTTAAATTTTACACTACAGCATTAAAAATAAATCTAAAGGGGGGCGGAGCCAAGATGGCGGAGTAGAAACAGCTCGTCCAAGCCTCTCTGCCCCCAGATTCTCCACAAACTATGTAAAAAAGGACTCTGAAAATCTTCTGGAGCCCCAGCACCCACAGAACGACACAGAGAAGCTAACCTCCCGCTGAGGACAGCCCAGCACCCTGCAGGAAGGACCAGCGCAGTGGTCTGGGGCCCGGCAGCGCCCAGAGCGCAGGAGCCTAGCCGAGCCCAGGTCCACGTGAGCCGAGGTTTTAGCCCCAGGGCGGCAGGGCCAGCAGCCAGCTGGAGGAACCCCAGAACACCAGGAACTGTGGAGACGCCAGAATTATCAACACAGACTTGCCTTGGACAAAGTAAGAGGTTAGTGTCCTATGGACTTTGGGACCTGTATTTGGGGAATGCTTCAGCTCCCTCCCCTGGGGGCTAGAAGCTGCTGAGGAGACAGGCCACTGTGTAGTTTTCAGAGGCATTTCCGGCTCCCAGCCTACAAATCGAGGGGAAAAGCAGCGATCAGTCTTGGGGGTAATCACTCTTGCTTTAACCTCCCTGGATCTGGATTGTGATCTAGGGTGGAAGTTGTGGGTGGGTTTACAGCTTGCCAGAAATGGAAGTTGCCCCCCACATGTTCGGGACGAAAATTCCTCTATCTGGCCTTAAAGCCATAGTGTGGCAACAAGCCCAAAAGTCAAGCAATTAAGTGGCAACATGCCAAGGCAAAGGAAACAGAAAATGCAACCCTAGACTCCTATTTTGGGGGCATAGAGCGGGAAAAGGACTGTGAGGTCAGAAGTCCTGCTCCAAAAGCCCCAGGGGAAAACATGAGCGGGTTGCAGGCTATAGAGGACCTTAAGAAGGACTTTAAAAATCAAATAAGAGAAGTGGAGGGAAAATTGGAAAGAGAAATGAGAAGGATGCAGGAAAAGTATGAAATGAGGGTCAACAGCCTGACTGAGAAAACAACACCTTAAAAAATAGACTAACTCAAATGGCAAAGGAGGCCCAAAAGGGCAATGAGGAGAAGAATGCCTTAAAAAGCCGAATTTACCAGATGGAAAAAGAATCTCAAAAGTTCACTGAGGAGATTCATTCCTTCAGAGTTAGACTGGAGCAAATGGAAGCTAGTGACTTTGAGAAATCAAGATGCTGTTAAGCAGATCCAAACAAATGAAAGATTAGAAGGCAATGTGAAATATCTCATGGGAAAAACCACTGACCTGGAGAATAGATCCAGGAGAGACAATTTAAAAATTATTGGACTACCTGAAAGCCATGATCAAGGAAGAACCTAGAAATCACCCTTCAAGAAATTCTCAAGGAAAACTGCCCTGATGTTTTAGATCCAGAGGGCAAAATAGAGGTTGAAAGAATCCACAGATCACCTCCTGAAAAAGATCCCAAAAAGAAAACTCCCAGAAATATTATAGCCGGGTTCCAGAATCCCCAGATCAAGGAGAAAATACTACAAGCAGCCAGGAAGAAACAATTTCAATATTGTGGAAACACAATCAGAATAGCCCAGGACCTGGCAGCTTCTGCACTGAGGGATCGAAGGGCATGGAATATGATATTCCAGAGGGCAAAAGAACTGGGAATGAACCCAAGGGTCACCTACCCAGCAAAACTGAGTATTTTGTTTCAGGGAAAATATGGTCATTCAGTGGAATAGAGGACTTTCAAGCATTCTTGAGGAAAAAACCAGAATTGAATAGAAATTTGACATCCAGACACAAGAAGGAAGAGATGCCTGAGAAGGTAATCAGGGAAAAGAAATCAAAAGGAACTTATCAAAGTTGAACTATTTACATTCCTATATGGAAAAGCAATATCTGTGACTGATATCTTTCTCACTATGAAAATAATGGAAGAAGGGGGTGTGGTCATACGAATACATATGTGAATGTGTGTGTATATGGCTACAGTTATATATGGATAGAGGGCATAGGTTAATTTTGTTGGGAAGGGAGAGTACTCAAGGGATGAAATTATGAGGTGAGAGAGGAAAGTGGCAAGAGGAGATGGGAGAGACATGGTAGGGTAAACTATCTCATGTAGGGGAAGTGGGTGCAAAGGAGGGGGAGAATAAGGAAGGCTAAAAAGGCAAAACCACATTCACATTGAATTTGGTTCAGGGAGAAAATGACATACATACTAAATGGGATATCTCAACCTGCAGCAGGATAGGGGAAGGGGGATGAGAGGAGAGATGATGGATGGGAGGGCATCCTTGGGGTGAGGGGAGGTTGGAAGTACCCACTATAGAAGAGGGACAGGATCATGTAGGGAATGGACCAGGTGGGGAGTGGGATGAGTGGGAGGGAATTATAAGCAGCCTTGCACAATATATCTACTATGATAATGTTTTGCATAGCTAGACATGTACAACATATACTGAATTACTTATCTCCCCAGAGGGAATGGGTGACAAGGAGGAAGGAAATGGATCTGAAATTCAAGGTCGTAACATTAAATGTTTCAAATATATATATAAATACTATTATTAATACTCTTTTGCCTATAATTGGGAGATAAGATGTGCAGGCATTGGGACACAAAGATTCATCTTCCTCTAATGAAAAAGTCGATGGGGGTATGGGAGAAGGTATGGGAGAGAGCAGGTTGGAGGAAGCGATATCTTGTGGGACTGCTATTCAGGGAGGTTGGGTAGGGGAATAATGGGGGGAAAATGATTGTAACTCAAAATCTGGCGGAAATGAATGATGTAAAAGAGAAGTTAATAAAGTATTTGTTTAATAAAGAAAAAAAATAAAATAAAAATAAATAAAAAAAAATAAATCTAAAATGAGAGTGCTTCACTCTTTAAACATTTCTTTGGAATCTCTTCAGCAATAGTAAATAAATTCACCAGTATTCAGTATTTGCAAGCCATCTTTTTAAAATACCACAAAATAGTTTCAAAACCACAAAGTTCATTCTTTCTCCATGCAAAAAATGACAAAAAGAAAACTAGAGCTTGTATTTATATTAATAAATCTATTTCTGCACAGCACATTTTCTCTTTCCCTCCCCCCTCTCCCACACCCTCCCTTTATTTCCCATACCCACCCACCCCATATACCTTTTACTGAATGTACCTTTCCAGGGACCTGAAAGTACAAACACACCACACACATTTCTAACATCATGTTTTTGTAGCACGACGTGGGCCCAAGATTGATTGCTGGATATCCTGCTTCAGTTGAACTGATCATCAAGTTCAGAGTTCAAGCTATGCCTAGATACTGGTCACACCATATCCCCAGTGCCATGCAGGAAATCACAATTATTTCAAGTTGCTTTTCAGTGATGGTGGTGGTGGGTTTTTCAGTGAAGAGAAATGCTCCCCTTCATTGTTCAGCTGAAATAGTATTTGAACATTATTAGCACCATTACACATTATGTGTGTATATTCTGTATGTGTGTATATTCTATAATGTTCACATATAAACATATTTGAACATTATACCCAGCCTTTGTTCTGCAAGCATTCTTAAAGACATGCTTGTCCATTTTACAAAGGCTGTCAAAGACAAATTTTACTACACCACAAAAAACACTACAAATGCCATGAAAACTATTTCTAGCCTAAAGAAACATCGTTCACAACATGTTTTATCCTATATACTTAATAAAGGGAACCATTAATATTTCTTCTCTTCCCAACCACCCCCATAAACCAAGCACTTCAAACACCTTACTTTTTAAGGAATATGTGTTTCTTCTGAAAGGCAGAATAAAATTTTGGAAGGAGAGTGCTTGTTTAAAAAATTTCTCCCTTAAACATTATAAAAAAACAACTTTTTTCCTCCTTACAAGTGGTATAGAATCTCATTTAGAATGGTCTGCTTACATCACAATTTTCATAAATGAATTGATCTAGTCAGAAAATTAAATGAACTTTTTACAAAGATATAGGTAAGAAATGGCCAAGGGAAGAAATCTTAAATCTGACGTCTTAAATCTTAACTTTGAAATACTTGAACAAATACAATGGTCAGATATGTACTGTGACCTATGTAAATTGCTGAACTTGAAAATTGATATCTATGCATCTTAAGATCTACCAGCCCACTCCGCTTAATAAGGTGAGAAGTACAGAGCTTTTGGCTGCTTAGTTCCCTTATATATAAATGTAAGTTACTACAACTTTCTAGTACTGTCCTGTAAATTCCTGGAGTACCTAGCTATCCAAAAGGGCCTCATTTCAATGTCTCATATAAGACTGTGGCATGGGATAAGGGAGCATGCTTTGACTTGCAGTTTAATGGTACCAAAATTAGATTTTACTAACTTAACATAACAATTCAAGTTCACAAGAAAAACAAATTTGCACATGTAATGACCTGGGGGTATGTGGGGGAGGGGGAAACAAAGGAAAGATGTCTGTTGCACAAGTTGGTTAAAGAAATTCTATATGTTTATGTACATACATATATACATATGCATATTTTAGAAACAACTACAATTACAACAGTGTAAGTATTTCTTTTATGGAACTAGAATATTGAGAGTAAGTTTTAAAAAACACACAAAAATTACTTTTTAAAATGAAAGCACAGTTATTCAATTAAAAGCTTCTATACAAACAAAGCCAATGTAACCAAGATCAAGAGGGAGGTGGGAAATTGGGAAAGAATTTTTACAACCTATGTCTCTCATAAAGGAGGGAGGCCAGTCCCCCCCCTCCCCAAGAGTAATGTTTCCTTGGAGTGGCTAGTTCCAGGAGTTGGGCAGTTATCATATCTCTTCTCAAGGACCTGGCCAGGGTCCCAGGAGAGGAACAGCCCTCACGTTCTCAGGACCCCTGTTCCCAAACAACTCAGGGTAATAGAAAGGTCACATTAAGCTAGGGCCTTGGTTTTTATAATCTTATTCCTCACAGAGGGGCTTACCTTGCCCCTTCATTTGGCCTTTAGATTATACAAAGCATAGGCCGTCCCTGCAAGTGGAGTCATGGATTGGTATATTTTCCTTATCCTAAAGTATATATAGATGTTACACAAAAATAAAAGAATTAACAACATGCTAAATAAGAGATCATACTAGTGGTGATTAGTATCTGAAATGATTAAATGAGAGGCCTCTAATAGTTTATTAGCAACTTTATGGGTTTGTATTCGATATTCATTGAGCGCTCATTGATTTTTCTCCAATGGGTGCTGAAGCCGTGTTGATTGATTTAGGTGTCCAATCAGGGGGGCCTAAAGACAAAGAGGTGTATGAAAGAGGTAAAAGTTTGGGTACCCAGAAAACAATCACATCATCCACTGTGTCCCAGAGATCACCCTGCCAGTGGAGAAAACAAATATTTTTCAAACAACAACAATCACATCATCCTTAATAAGGAGCAAGTAGGCCTACACATGTCAAATCAGTCTACACTATACACTATACATATGTATTGAGTATCCACTTCATACAGCATAAAGAAGTTAGAAAGCAGTTACAGAGTCAAATCACACAGGTTGGAGGAATGGTTCAGCAGGCAGGGCTTCAACCCCCTAGTGACCATTCCACAAACCACACCATTATTACCTATACACAACTGCCTCAGTCAGTACAAGGTTGGGTTAAACTACAAAATGCTATAAGTGCAACTGACCACTGTAACAGGGAAAAAAATAAGTATTTTGTTAGGGCATGCTGCCCTTGAGCTAGGGAGAAATGGGATTTTGCGGACTATGGTAAAAGTACAAGCACCTCAGCACCCCATCATTCCCATCTTAAACAGATAGGACCTAAAATCATTTGGGGACAAGGGGCGATGGTCTCAGCTTCCCAAACTGCTTCTTGCTGGGGAGGGGCATAGAGCTGTCTAGGTTTCATATGGTCCCCCCATTCAAGGGGCTAGGTCTGTAGCTAGAACTTAGTAGATGCCAAGTCCGGGGTCAATTTCTTGGACAGGGGTTGGTACTCAGCCTGAAATATCATCTGCAAGTGAAGGGTGCTGAGCCTAGAAGAAACAAATCTGGCAAAGAGGTTAAACAGACAAGGGCCAAAAAGGAGTAGGAGGAAATTAAGCACAAGTAGGGTGAGTATGGGCTGGTATAACTCATTACTCAGACTATTTTACTTTCCTTTTCATTTTCCCATAGCCAAGACACCTCATAAATTACTATCCTTTTACTAACATTACTACACTGCCTTAAACTAAAGAAGTTACTGACTTGAACCTCACAACTGAATAGTAGACAAACATCCTTGTTTCACAAAACTTATCTATCCTTTGATTATATTCAATCTGGAAGAAAGAGTTACTTCAGAAATTCAATCTTTCATATATACATTCAGTTACACATGTTGACTTTTGCTTAGATAATGGAATGACTACAAATTTAGATTGAAACAGTAAGATCTCTTCTGCTTTACAACTTATTGCATTAATTTGAAATTTACTAAAGCTTCAAAAGTCTAACACACAAGACCTTTCAAAACACCTCTTCTTCTTCTTTTTTTTTTTTTAAAGCAATTGGGGTTAAGTAACTTGCTCAAGGTTACAAGGCTAGTCATTATTTATGCGTGGGTGCTCATTTTCTGAGGCCGGATCTGATCTCCGGTCATCCCAACTCCAAGGCCGGTGCTCTTACTCACTGCCCCACCTAGCCGCCCCTTTAGGGCAATTGGGGTTAAGTAACTTGCCCAAGGTTACACAGCTAGGTTTTTTTGTTCCTATGGATTAAGTGTCAGAGGCCTGCTCTGAAATCAGGGCCTTCTGATTACAGGGCCCGCGCTCTATTCACTGTGCCACCTAGCCGCCCCTAAAACACCTCTTCTTAAAAGTATTTCCTTTCTTTAAAAAAGTTTGAATTTATCCTAGTGTTGAGGGGAATAATCACGAAACCTTTATATGAGAAAAATTAATGGGAAAGTTTTAAATATCTTTCTTTTTCCTTTAAGAAAACATGAACCTTTAAAATTGGAATTCATTAAATTAAGTAAGTGTCCTTAAGTGACATAAATTCCCAAAGTATTATTAAATTCCTAGACACTTGCACAATTCCTAGATATCACAAAATTTAGTCTTAAGCAGTTTGGATAACTTTCTGCACATGTGTTAATTCTGGATGAAAAAAAATATTAGATTTTCCAATAAGCTAACACAAAAGAGTTCATATCTTTTACTGACTACTTGCTCAGATCATAGACACTTGCTATGGAAGGAAAAAATCAGGGACACGTGACATTCCAAATATGAGAGGATAAAACATCCTTGGCTCTGTTCAAATTCAGGTAAAGTCACAGATATCCAACCATGCAGCATCCATTCCACCTCACGTATCACATAGTGTAGGAAAGCCCAACATACACCAGCAGGAATATGTGCATGTAACACCTTGTTTACAGTATGATGCTATTGGGTTGGGTGATGCAATATTGTGTCCTAAACTTTTAAATGCAGGAAAGAAATAACACATTTACAATAAATTATTAAATTTAAGATTTCTTTTTTTAATTTCATGGGAAGATTCTGGCAAGAGGGCAGAGTAGGTCAGAAAATTCCAAGCTCTCAAGATTTTCCCCCACAAAAGAGTTAAAATAGCACCTTAGGGCAAACAAAGTGAGGGAGGAGATAAATGAGAATAGGGGCACAAACTGGGTCTCCCTGGGACAATTTGAAAAGATCAGAAGAAAAAGGCCATGATGAGGTTTGGTCCTTGTGAAGGGTAAACACCTCCAGGCTTGGTTGCATTTTAACAAGCAGGCAAGCCTCTTAAACAACAAGTGGTAAGTCCTGGGGTTATGTGGTTTCAGAGACTGCCTCAGCCACAGCCACCAGAACTTTTACCCCCAGGGATAGTAAGGGGAGTTGGGCATCTGAGGCCAGGAAGATCGAGGGAACCTCTACTGACAAGTAATTCCAGATCCACCTGTGCTGTGAAGAGTAACTGGGGTGAGAAGGAAACAGCAAGCACCTGTTGAAGGCAGAAGCAGGGCAGTAGCCCCTGTTTTAGGGCACTTACATAAGGTTGGAGGTTTGACTTTGTTTCCAGGCTAGTGGGGAGAACTGAAGATCTGGGGCAAGAGGCACCATTTCCCATAACCCTGGGCTAGAGCTGATTACAAAAATTAACTTATTACCACAAAAAATGCATAGGCAAAGGAAAAGAATCCAACCATAGAAATCTCTTATGGGAATAGAGATGACCAGGGTTCATCTTCAGAGGAGGTTACTGAAGTAAAGAAAACCCCAAAGAATAATGCCCCCCCCCCAAATCACAGAAGATCTTTAAAAAGACTTTAAAATACAAATAACAGAGATGGAGGAAAAACTAAAAAAGAAAATAAGAATAATCCAAGAAAAACAGGAAGGGTATTAAAGGAAAGTCAATCAATTAGAAAAGGAGATCAGGAATCTTAAGGAAGAAAATGACACTGTGAAAATTAGAATTGGGCAAAGTGAAGCCAGAAAAATTGTTAAGAATTAAACAATATATGAATGATGAAAAAAAATAGAATAGAAAGTGAAACATCTTCTAAGAAAAACAACAGATTTGGAGAACAGATCATGAAGAGAAAATATAAAAATAATTGGATAAACTGAAAGTTATGATAAAAATTTTTTTGATACAATACTACAAGAAATAGTAGAAGAAAATTGTCCTGAATCTTTAAATCAAAGGGGGAAAGTAGAAATAGGAGAAGAAATCCATCCATCACCACTTAAAAGAGACCCTATGAGGAAAACTCACATGAATATCATAGTCAAATTCCAAACTTTCCAGGTCAAGGATAACATATTAAAAGAATCAAGTGTAAAACAATTTAATTGTGATGGTGCCACAATTAGAGTTAGACACGAACTAGCAGCAGAGACATTACAGGACCATAGGTCTTGGGAGACAACATATAGAAGAGCAAAAGAGCTGTGGCTCTGCCCAAAAATGTCATACCCTGCAAAGTTAAGTATTGTCCTGAATGAAAAAAAAAAGTGGATATTTGATAAACTCTCAGACATTCAAGACTTTGTAAAAAACAATCCTGAACTTAAGAGAAGATGTGACCTACAAGAACCAAGAGAAATATAAGGCATATAACAAAGACTGAATATAAGGGATTCATAAGGACAGACTGTTTACATTTTAAATATGTAAAATGCAAAATGAATGTCTAAGATTCCTTTTTTTATTAACTTCTGGTTTACATCATTCATGTCCGTCAGATTTTGATTTACACTTTTTCCCCATTTTTCCCCTATCCACCACCCCAGAATAGCAGTCCCACAGGATATCCTCTCATCCAATCTGCTCTCTCCCATCTCTTCTCCTATACCCCCTTCAAATTTTCCAGTAGGACAAGGTGAATCCTTGTGCCCCAATGCCTGTATATCTCATCTCTCAATTATATGCACAATAATATCAATCAAAGTATTTTTATATACATATATATATATATATATTTAAAAATTGGTTTTTAAAGGGAGATAAGCAACTCAATATATACTGTACATGTGTAGCTATGCAAAACATTACCATAGTAGATATATTGTAAAAGACTGACTAAATTTCCCTCCCTCCCATCCCACCACAAACCTGTTCCACTCCCCGCTTTGATCCTGTCCCTTTTCAAAAGTGGTTGCCTCCAACACCCCCTCCCGAAGCCTGCCCTCCCTTCCATTGACCCCCCCCATCCCCTTCTCCCTTAATTTCCTGTCGGGTGAGCAACCCTATTTAGTATGTATGTCATTCTCTCTCTGATCCAAATTCAATGAGGATAAGGTTTTGCCTTTTTGCCTTCCTGTTTTTCCCCTCCCTTGTAACCATCTTCCCTTGCTTCTTCTATATGAGATATTTCACCCCATTCTGTCTCTCCCCATCTCCGCTCAATATATACCTCTCTAACCTCTTAAGTTCATCTTTTAAGTATCATCCTTTCCTATTAAATTCAACCTGTGCCCTCTATCTATGTATACCTGAAAACATATATATATATATATATATATATATATATATATATACATTCACATATATTTTCATTGTCCATATACCCTTCTTCCACAATTTTCATACTGAGAAAAGTTTCATCAGTTACAGTTTTCATTTTTCCATGTAGGAATGTAAATAGTTCAACTTTGATAAGTTCATAATGATTTCTTTTCGCAGTTTGCCTTCTCAAGCATCTCTTGTTTTTTGTATCTGAATGTCAAATTCTCTATTCAACTGTGGTTTTTTCATCAAGAATGCTTGAAAGTCCTCTATTTCACTGAATGACCATATTTTCCCCTGAAACATGATACTAAGTTTTGCTGGTTAGGTGATTCTTGGTTTTAATCCCAGCTCCATTGCCCTTCCAGAATATCATATTACATGCCCTTCAGTCCCTCAGTGTAGAAGCTGCCAGATCCTGTGCTATCCTGATTGTGTTTCCACAATATTGAAATTGCTTCTTCATGGCTGCTTTAATAATCTCTCCTTTATCTGGGAATTCTGGAACCTGGCTACAATATTACTAGGAGTTTCCTTTGTGGGATCTTTTTCAGGGGGTGATCTGTGGATTCTTTCAGCCTCTATTTTGCCTTGTGGTTCTAAAACATCAGGGCAATTTTCGTTGAGAATTTCTTCCAGGATGATTTCTAGATTTTTTCTTTGAACGTGCTTTTCAGGTAGACCAATAATTTTTAGATTGTCTCTCCTGGATCTATTTTCCAGGTCGATGGTTTTTCCCATGAGATATTTCACATTGACTTCTATTTATTCATTTGTTTGGCTCTGCTTAATAGCATCTTTATTTCTCATAAAGCCACTAGCATCCATTTGCTCCAGTCTGATTCTGAAGGAATGATTCTCCTCAGTGAGCTTTTGAGATTCTTTTTCCAACGGGCGAAGTTGGCTTTTTAAGGCATTCATCTCCTCATTGCCTTTTTGAGCTTCTTTTGCCATTTGAATTAGTCTATTTTTAAGGTGTTATTTTCCCCAGTCAGACTGTTGGCTGTTATTTCATACTTGCATATGCAAGTATACTTGCATACTTGCATCTTTCTCATTTCTCTACCCATTTTCCCCTACTTCTCTTATCTGCTTCTTAAAGTCCTCCATGGCATGTAAACAGCTTGTATTTTCATTTGGGGCTTTTGGTGCAGGACTTCTGAACTCACAGTCTTCCTCCTGTTCCATGCTTTGATCCTCTTTGCCCCCAAAATAGGACTCCCAAAATAGGAGTTTATTTTGTTTCCTTTTCCTAGGCATGTTGCCACTCAAATTACTTGACTTTGGGGCTTTATGCCACAGTAGGACTCTGCCACCAGTCAGGGGAGCTTCCATCCTAAACGCTAGGGATTTCCCAACTTCCGGAGGTATTAGTTGGGTTGCCTCTCTGAAGCCTCCACATGCTCTGGCAAGCTGATCACACCCCCCAAGACCTCCACCCCAGACAGAAATCCAGAAATCAAGAAGGGTAAAGCAAGTGCGATTACCCCGTCACACTGATCGCCATATCCCCCTACAGTTGGCAAGCCAGGAGCTGAAGCTGCAATGTGGCAATGTGGCACAAGCTGCGCTGGCACTGGAGCAGCTTCTCGCCCCTAGGGGAAAGAGGCCACTATGTCTCCCAACAGTCCAAAAGTCCATAGGCCACTGATTTCTCACTTTGTCCTAGGCATCTATATGTTGATGATTCTGGAAATGCCACAGCTCTTGGTGTTCTGAGGTCTGTTCTGAGCCAGTGCTCTATTCACTGCCCCACTTTTTCTTCTTTATTTGTATTTAAGTTTATGATATGTTTCCCTTACTCTATTCTGTATTTGTGTTCTGGCCCTTGAGTTTAAAATAAAATTAAAAAAAATAATATACTTCTAAAAATGATGTAGATTAAAAAAATAAAACCTGTGAAAGGGATAAAGAAAGTAGATTTCCAGGGTGGTGATGATCAATTTTATTTCATTTTTCCTGAAATGCGGGTGGTATTCCAAGTAAGTGTAGGAACCTCTGATCTACACAGATCAATAAATTCAGAATACCTAGAGCAGAAAAGGATAGCAATACAGGTGTGGGTACAGGATGAGGAAGTCAGGTCCTGTGCACAGTGTACCATTACAAACTGCCCAGATAATGATAAAGTTGGGGGATTCTCTCCACCATTTGAGAGCTTCGAAGGTCCCATGTCTGAGGGTCAAGGATAGGAGGCTAGTTAAGGAATCAGCTCTGGCTAATAGCACATTCATCCTCCTGGGAGTAACCTTTGAGGCCCTCTTGGAGTACACAACCAGTCAGCAGCCTTCTGTGGCCATTTATGGTGGATTAGTAAAGCATTTCCCAGGAGAGGGAGGGATGGTGAAAGAGTGGGATCAGCTAAGGGAGAAAGGGGAGTACTTGGAATGAAACTGGCAGGATTTATTTTTAGTAAGAAAACATTTCCTGGGGAGAGTATGTGGTGTAGTGAATAGAGCACTGCCCCTGGAGTCAGGACGACCTGAGTTCAAATTCAGCTTCAGACACTTAAGTCACACTAACTGGGTGACCTTGGGCAAGTCAACTAACCCCAATTGCCCTGCCTTCCCCCCACTTCACAAAAAAGCAAAAAAAAACAAAAATTCTTGCTCAAGACCGGGACACAAAGAGGAGAGACCAAATACATTTCACACAAAAAAGTCAGATCTAAACAATTGGAAAAAAAATTAATTGCTCATGGGTAGGCTGAGCCAATATAATAAAAATTAAGTTACTTACTCATTGCTGTACCAATCAACTAACAAAGATTTATTTTACAGGTCTAGAAAAAAATTAATCAATTCATCTGGAGAAACAAAAGGTCAAGAATATCATGGGAATCAATGAAAAAATAAAAACATGAATGAAGGTAGCCTGGTGTCACACGGCTAGGTTTTTTTTTGTTTGTTTGTGTGTGTTAAATGTCTGAGGCTGGATCCGAACTCAGGTCCTTCTGACTCCAGGGCCGGCACCCTCCTCACTGCACCACCTAGACACCCCTCAAAGTGCATTCTAAAAGAGTTCATATAAAAACAGTTGGACACTAAGAAATAGAGTGGTGGACCAGTAGACTGGATTAGGTACACAATACACATTAGTAGTAAATCATCATAGTAATCTGGTGTTTGATAAACCCAAAGACCCAGACTTTTGGGAGGACAACTCACTATTTGACAAAAATTGCTGCAAAAATTGAAAAACAGTTTGGAGGAAACTGGGTAGAGACCAACATCCTGCAAATATTGTTGTTTGTCCTTTTTTTCTGGAAAAGGACCACGACAACAGGGAAGTGATGTCATGGTTGAGGTTTGGGGGTGCTGGGAACCAGAAATAGCGACACAGGTCCTACCTGAAAGAAATTGATTCAAGCTTTCTTTCACCAAAGAAAAACAAGGTTTCTTGGGGGCAGCTGGGTGGTGCAGGGAATAGAGCACAGGCTCTGGAGTCAGGAGCACCTAAGTTCAAATCCCAGCCTCAGACAGTAAACACTTACTAGCCATGTGACCTTGGGCAAGGCACTTAACCCCAATTGCTCTGCCTTCCTCTTCCAAAATGAAAAAGAAAAAGAAAAGACAAACAAGGTTTGTTAAAATCTGCCATGTTGGCCAGACCTTTAAGGAGCCTGAACATGTGTAACACTAATTACATGAATCTGAGCACTTTCATGGAAAGACTATGGGAGGGGTCTAAGGTTGACCAAGAAGTCTACTACTGGGGACTGGAGGAGTGGTCTAGGAAGGGTCTTGATGTTGGTGGCTAGGAGGCTAGGGTGACTGGAAGTTGGAACCAGGAGAATGGCGTTTTAGACAGGATCAGACAGTGGAAGGCTAGGGTAGGTGAAGGGTCAGAGAGAAGTGGCCCAGCAATAAAGAAAGGCTTATAGATTCAGGCTAAGGACAGATCAAGGCAGGAGAGTTCAAAGGTGTTGCCAGAGCCTATACCCTGGCATTCTGACTGGCAAGTGAATTGGATTTGAGTGAGGCAGGGCTCTGCAGAGTCACCAGCCTCACTTTCTCCTCCAGACCACCTGGGTCCAGTGGCCAGGTGTGGATCAGGACGACTGGAGAGGGCCAGGGGGCAGTGGAAGACCCTGGCCTTCATAAGCTGAGGGCTTCCCCTGTGTCAGGCTGACCGAGGCAACACCCATTCAGAGTTTAGGGCTAGGTAGGAAGGAGGCAGGCTGGCCTCTCTAACCTAGCCAGAAAAATAGAATCAGCCCGGCAGGGGCAGACGCTCCAAGATTTGGGGGGCTGCTTTACGTTCCCAAGAGCCATCGCTGGGAGCATAGGCCCCTAAGGGCGGCTCTCAGGGCCCACAGGCTGCCAGGCGGGCAGAACCTCAGTGCTCTGTGCTGGAGGTGGCTCCTTGAGCGAGAACTGCGGCCTGTGGACCACGACATCTCGAGAGCAGCAGTCAGCGCCCACAGAGGGAAGCCGAATTGGCCCTCAGGAAGTTTGCCTCTAAGGCAGATCTATACCCTCTCCCCGCCCCCACCCCCCAGAGAATGGGGAGGGGGGCCCGGTGGCGCCACCCCAGGGCATGCCGGGACTCTTAATCTTCCCGCTCCCCTCAGCACCTCCAATGGGCGTGGACTGCCGCCCCGCGGCAGCCAATAGGCGCCCTCCGTGTCCTGCTGAGCTTCCCTCCCAGCAGAGGGCTTGGAGGCAGCAGCTGCTTCTGAGGTGGCTGTGGTGGCGGCGGCTCCTGAGGCAGGAGCACAGGGGAGGCGCGAGCAGGTGAGGCCTTGGCCCCGGGCACCTCTTCCGTGGTACCGGCTGGCCCGTCCTGTCCCTCCCTGGCGGGGAGGCCCTCCCAGGGCGTAGGCGAGTCCCTCTCAGGTCCCAGCCTGGGCTCGCCTCACAGCCTCCTGGCAGAGCTGAGGACAGCAGAAAACTGAGGCACGCCCTTTCGCCCTCACTTTACCCTCCTGTACAACAAGGGGGCGGGTGTGGACTTTCCCCGCCCCCCCAAGGCTGGGCCCGTTTCACAGAGGGGAAGCTGAGGGTCAGAGTCCGCCTGAAGGGGTGGGGGTGGGGGTGGGGGTGGGCGTGGGGGTGGGGCTGGCCCGTGGCACCTGCGTGGTCAGCATGTCCATCCAGTGAAGGAGTAAAGGCAGGAAGGCACTCTTCCCGGCAGGCTCTTACGGGCTCCAGCCTCAGACCCCCGGTGCCAGGGGATCCATCACTGGGCAGGTCACTGATGCCAGGGGAGCTTGACCCGAAGCCGGCGTTGCTTCCCATCGACATTCGGTGACCAAAGAATACAAAACCACAAGTTCACAGGACCCCCCCTCCCCCAGTTCTTGCCCTGTACCCCGTGAATTCCTTTTCTGCATAAAATGCAGGAGGTCCTTGTTACTGCCACTTCAGGCCTTAGAAAGGCGCTTCCAGTTGACTTTAAACCTAGTCCTGGGTTCATTTATTTAGGCCTGGAAGAGATCTCGGGCCACTTCACAGATGAGGAAGCAGAGAAGTGAGTGACTGGCCCAGGGTCACAGAGCTAGGGAAGGAGGTGAATCTGAATCCAGGACTTCCCGACCCCACGTCCAGTGCCCTCCCTCTCTATGGTGCCACGCAGGAGCGGTGGGAAGCACGACTTCCAAGCCAGGACGTCGCCTACCTGGCCCCAGAAAGCTACTCTGTGGGCCTCGTGCACTCTTGCTCTTTACTTCTGCTCAGAGGCACCTTGGATTTAGCACTTTTTTCTTTATTTTATTTTATTTTTAAAAATTAAATTCGTTTGTTTATTCACTTCTTGATCACAACATTCAGTTCCCCCAGTACGCTGAGTTTCAAATTTTCTCCCCCTCTCTCTCTCCCCCCCCATCATGGCGGCATGCACTTGAATATAGGATCTCCAAATATCTTTACATTAATGATTAATCAGGTTGTAAAGAAGGATTATAACTGATGGAAGGATCAGTGGGAAAGAGGAAACAAAACCAAGCAAGAAAAAGAAAGACAGCAAGTAGTTTGTTTCAATCTGCGTTCAGACTCCAAATCTCTTTCGCTATCTCTTTCCATCATGAGTCTTTCGGAGTTGTCTTGCAGCCTTACATGGCTGAGAGGAACCCAGTCTGCTAAAGTTAGTCATCACACATATGCTGTGAATGTAATTGTGAACAAAGTGCTCCCGGTTCTGCTCTTCTTGCTCAGCATCAGTTTATATAAGTCTCTCCAGGTTATTACGAAGTCCGTCTGCTCCTCATTTCTTATAGTGCAGTAGTATTCCATTACATTCATATACCACGACTTGTTCAGCCATTCCCCAAGGGATGGGCATCCCCTTGATCTCCAGGTCTTTGCGACCACAAAAAGAGCCTCTACAAATATCTTTGTACACACGGGTCCTCTTCCCACTTCTCTGATCTCTGTGGGATACAACCCTAAAAGTGTTATTGGGTCAAAGGGTATGCACTTATTTATAGCACTTTGGGCACACTTCCAGGTTGCTCTTCTGAATGGCTACATCAGTTCACAACTCCACCAACAGTACGTTAATGTTCCAATTTTTCCACATCCTCTCCAGCCTTTATCATTTTCTTGTTTTGTCATCTTAGCCAGTCTGACTGGAGAGATGTGGTACCTCAGAGCTGTTTTGATTTGCATTTCTCTAATTACCAGTGATTTAGAACATTTTTTCTGTTCTTATAAACATCTTTACTTTCATCTTCTGAGAACTGCCTGCTCATATCCTTTGACCAATTATCAATTGGGGAGTGGCTTGTATTCTTATACATTTCACTCAGTTCTTTGTATATTTTAGAAATGAGGCCTTTATCAGAGACATTGGTTGTAAAACATGTTTTCCCAATTTTCCACTTCCCTCGTAATCTTGGTAACATTGGCTTTATTTGTACAGAAGCTTTTCAATTGAATGTAATCAAAAGTATCCATTTTATAATGCTCCCTAACTCTTGTTAAGTCTTTAAGTCTTAAGTCTTCCCCTCTCCATAAATCTGGCAGGTAATCTACACTTTGCTCTCCCATATTGCTTACAGTATCACTCTTTGCACCTAGATCATGCACCCATTTTGACTTGATTTTGGTGTCCTGTGTTACATATTGGTCTATGCCCAATTTCTGCCATACCATGTTCCAGTTTTCCCAGCACTTTTTGTCAAATAGTGCATTCTTATCCCCAAAACTGGGGTCTTTGGGTTTATCAAACAGTAGATCACTATAGTCATTGGCTGCTGTCTCTGCACCCAATCTATTCCATTGAGTCACTACTCTGTTCCTCAGCCAGTACGAAGTAGTTTTGATGACTGCTGCTTTACAATACAGTTTAAAACCTGGTATGGCTAGGGCACCTTCCCTAGCATTTCTTTTCATTAATTCCCTTGATATTCTAGACCTTTTGTTCTTCCAAATGAATTTTGCTCCTATTATTTTACTAGCTCTACAAAGTAATTTTTGGTAGATTGATTGGTATGTCACCAAATAAGGTATTTAATTTAGGTAAAATTGTCATTGTTATTATATTCGCTCCACCCAGCCAGGTGCAGTTGATATTTTTCCAGTTAGTTAGATCTGACTTTATTTGTGAGAATAGTATTTTGTAATTGTGTTCATATAAGTCCCGGGATTGTTTTGGCAAGTAGATTCTGAAATATTTTATAATGTTTACAGTAACTTTAAGTAGGATTTCTCTTTATACCTCTTGCTGTTGGAATTTGTTAGAGATATGTAGGAATGCCGAGGACTTATGGGGGTTTGTTTTATATCCTGCAACTTTGCCATGTTTGTTTATTAGCTCAAGTAGATTTTTACTTGATTCTCTAAGTATATCATCATATCATCTGCAAAGAGTGATAGCTTAGTCTCTTCTTTGCCTAATTTGATTCCTTCAATTTCTTTTTCTTCTCTTATTGCTGCTGCTAACATTTCTAGTACCACATTGAGTAAGAGGGGTGATAGTGGACATTCTTGTTTCACCCCTGATCTTGTTGGATATAGCTTATTCCCATTACATATCATACGTGCTGATGGTTTTAGAGAGATGCTTCTTAATATTTTACTGAAGACTCCATTTATTCCTATACTTTCTAATGTTTTTAATAGGAATGGGTGTTGGATTTTGTCAAAAGCCTTTTCTGCATCTCTTGAGATAATAATATGGTTTCTGCTAGTTTTGTTGTTGATGTGATCAATTATACTGATCGTTTTCATGATATTGAACCACCCTTATATTCCTGCAATAAGTCCTACCTGATCAGAATGTATTACTCTCATGATGAGTTGCTGTAGTCTTTTTGCTGATATTTTATTCAGAATTTTAAAAATCTATATTCATAAGGGAATTTGGTCTGTAATTTTCTTTCTGTTTTGTCTCTTACCGATTTGGGTATCAGTACCATATTTGTGTCATAAAAAGAATTTGGTAGGACTCGTTCTTCTCCAATTTTCCTGAATAGTTTGTAAAGTATCAGAGTCAATTGTTCTGTAAATGTTTGGTAGAATTCACTTGTAAAGCATTCTGACCCTGGAGATTTTTTCCTAGGGAGTTCATTGACGGCTTGTTCAATTTCGTTTTCTGAGACTGGGTTATTTAAGTAGTTTACTTACTCTTCAGTTAGTCTGGGCAACTTATATTTTTGTAAATATTCATCCATTTCATTAAGATTGTCAAATTTATGTGCACACAATCAGGCAAAATAATTCCCAATTATTGTTTTAATTTCTTCTTCATTAGAGGTAGATTTACCCTTTTCATTTTTGATACTCATAATTTGGTTTTCTTTCTATTTTTATCACATTGACTAAGGGTCTATGAATGTTATTGTTTTTTCATAATACCAGGGCTTAGTTTTATTAATACAATAGTTTTTTTTAATTCAATTTTATTCATCTCTCCTTTGGTTTTCATTATTTCTAATTTAGTATTTAGTTGGGGGATTTTTCAGTTGGTTCTTTCTCTAGCTTTTTGAGTTGCATGCCCAATTTATTGACCTCCATTTTCTCTATTTTATTTATGTATGCATTGAGGGACATAAAACTTCCCCTAAGAACTGCTTTTGCTGTATCCCTCAAGTTTTGGTATATTGTCTCATTATTGTCATTCTTTTGAATTATGTTACTTATTGTTTGTATAATTTCTTGTTTGACCCACTCATTCTTTTTTTAAATTTTTATTGATCTTTGTTTCTTTTAGAATTCTAATTTTTCTTTTTCTTTTCTCTTTTTTTCTTTTTCTTTTTTGCTTTTGGGAGGGGGGAAAGTAGGGCAATTGGCTTTAAGTGACTTGCCCAAGGTCACAAGTCTAGTTTTTTTTTTTATATTTGAAACATTTAATTTTAAAACTTCGAATTCCAGATCCATTCCCTTCCTCCCTTGTCACCCACTCCCACTGGGAAGATAAGCAATTCAGTATATGTTGTACACATATAGCTATGCAAAACAATACCATAGTAGATATATTGTAAAAGACTGGCTATATTTCCCTCCCACCCATCCCACCCCCCACTTGGTCCATTCCCTACTTTGATCCTGTCCCTCTTCAAAAGTGGGTGCCTACAACCTCCCCTACCCCCAGTATGCCCTCCCCTCCATCATCCCCCCCTCTCATCCCCCTCTCCCCTACTCTCCTGCAGGGTAAGATATCCCATTTAGTATAGAATTCTCAGTATTAACAGGTATCAGCTTCCCATATAAGGATGTACACAGGTTGCTCTTACTGAATAGCAAGTGGTGTGTGTGTGTGTGTGTGTGTGTGTGTGTGTGTGTGTTTCTTATTTACCTTTCTAGGTCTCTCTTGAGTCTTGTCTTTGGAGGTTGAATTTTCCATTGAGCTCTGGCTTTTTAATCAGAAACATCTGGAAGTCCGTTATGTCATTGAATGACCATCTCCTTGCCTGGAAGATTATGCTCAGTTTTGCTGGATAGGTGATCCTTGGTTGTAACCTGAGCTATTTAGTCTTGTGAAAAGTCACTCTATTCAATGTGCCACCTAGCTGCCCCCAATTCTACTTTTTGAGGAGTTTCATTTTATTTTATTTTATTTTTTGAGGAGTTTTATTTGAGGGTTTTTTTCTTCAGTGAATTTTTGTGCCTCTATTGCCATTTGTCCCCGTTTCTTTTTCAAGGTGTTATTTTCTTCAGTATTTTTTGGGTCTCCTTTAGCAGGCTGTTGTCTCTTTTTTCGATTTTCTTGCATCACTCTCATTTTTCTTCTCAATTTTCCCTCTACTTCTCTTACTTGATTTTCAGAATCCCTGACCTGAGATCAATTCGTATTTTTCTTGGAGGCTTTGGATATAGGAGCTTTGACCTTTTTTCTCTTCTTCTGGTTGTATGTTTTGATCTTCTTTGTCACCAAAGTAAGATTCTGTAGTCTGAGTTTTTTTTTTTTTTTTACACTGTCTGCACATCTTCCTAGGCAAATACTTGGCTTTCTTACTCTTTGTAATGGTAGGGCTGTGTCCAGTGGGGGTGGGTGTTCTGTCCGAGGCTGGGGTTTAGTATCAGCTGCAACATCCCCCACTGTCTGTGGGCCCAGAGTTCCAGAAGCAGTCACTGCATCCCCTGCACCCCCCACACCTGGAGCTGGGGTTGGAGCTGGACCCCAGCTGAACCATGGTCCTCTTTCACCCTGGTCCCACAGAGTTTTCCCACTGACCATCTATGCAGACTTTGGGTTTGTCAGCTGAGAAACCCAGAAACCACTACAGTTGCCAGTGATGCTGTTGCATGAGGCCTGCTCTAGCCCTGTCTGTGCCAGCATGGCCTGTGCTAGACTGAGATCCACTCCCAGCCTGGTGCCATCGACGCTTCCTGTTGGCCTTCCAAACTATCTTGAGCTGGAGATGTGCTTAACTCTGTCATTTTTATGGGTTCTGTAGCTCTAGAGAAACCCAGCTTTGTCAGTCACCCCTAAATGGTGTTCTCCCGTTACCATCTGCACTCAAACACTTCCCACTGCCCCATTTCTTTGTCCCTTTTCCTGCTGTCTCACTTCGCTCTGTCCCACTTCTCGTCGTCCCACTTCTCAGGGCAAGGTGAATGAGCTGTCTGAAAAGGAGATTTTGGATCAGGTTGATGGGGGGAGGGAACTGTGAGGAGGGAGCTGTGCCTTGGGGGGCTTGAGGGCCCTGAATCCTGAGGGTCCATTGCTGTGAAGCATCTGGTCCCTCCCTGGACAGGACAATGTGAGTTCCAAGCACCTCTTGTCTCATGGGAAATCAGGAATTGCCTCGGGGCCTCTTGATTCAGAGGCTGCTCCCTGCCTGTGGGAGATGAGGAGGTGCTGAGGGCCACAGCCCAGTTGCTGGCTCTCAAGGATGTCTCTCACAAGACTGCTTGCTTGATGAGCAGCAGCTGACATGGCTGGTTTGGCCCCCTCCATTGGTTTACATTCCCCATGCATGCCTGAATCGTGCTCTCTTTAAAAGTATATAAGGAACCAGCTTTCTTCCTCCCTTCCTTTCTTCCTCCTTCCACAGTGGCCACCCGTGTACCCACCATGTTAGAATATACTTTAAGTCGTTTCTCTCCCTTGCCTCTGGTCTCTTCAGTCCCTCCTGAGAATATGACCTAAGGCTGGCCCTTAGGTTGGCAGAGTTAGTGGATGCTTACACCTCCTGGCTTTCCTTGCCCCTGCTGTGGAGCCCAACCTGGTCGAGGCAAGCCGACTTTCCTTCATTGTACCTCAAACACGCAAGTTGGTGTGGCTGAATTGGGGGCAAGTCACTCTTCTCCTGTGAGCCCAGGACATTCTGGGAGCAGAGCCGGGCAGGCCACCATCTTGGGAACTCTGATGGGCCCCACTCAGAGGGAAGGGGGGCAGGAGCTGAGCTCCCCAGTACACATCATTTGTAGAGAACAATTTTTTCTCACTGGAGAAATGGGGAAGAAATGCCAACTGGAAGCAGCAGGGGTAGATTCCTTCCTCATTCTTGGAACTCTGGGAACTTTGGGGAGCTGACAAAGATGTCCTTGTGGAGGGAGCAATCCTGTGGCTGGTATCTGTGGGGTGAGTGGACTGCAAGGGGATCATCAGAGCTGGAGAAGCTTCTAGTCCTCAGTCCTGTCAGAGGGAGTCATCCCTCAGCAGCATCCTGACAGGTGGTCATCTGTCTGGCCTTTACGTGAACCCTTCAGAGCAGTGGGGAGCTCACTACTTCACAAGGCAGTCTGTTACATTTTTGAGCAGCGTCTCTGATTGCCAGCATGATGCTCGTCCACGGTAGCCGCCAAGTAAATGTGCCTTGAGTTAAGTAGGAAAGCTCCATTTTGTGTTCCTGTTGGCCACCTCCTAATTTTGACCCCTTCTGGTCCTGCCATCTGAGGCTGAGCAGAGCAGAGCTAATCCGTCCTCCCCATGATGCTCTCTCTTTTCCCCTCTCCTCTTTCTTTAGTTCCATACCCTGGCCCTCATGGGATAGACTTTTCAGGCCTATCCCGGCCAGCTTTTTTGACCCTTCCTCAGAAGGGGTTCCCAGAGCTACCTGCCCCCTCTCCCCCCCTTGCCCTCCCTGCTTACTAACTCCCTGGGGGGGGGGTCTCTGCCAGCACACCGAGACTTCTTTCTCTATGCATGATTGAGGATTGTGAGAGCTGCTCCCCAGTTCCTTCTCCCTGCCCCTCCCAGCCACTTGCAAGGGCTGCCTCCCCCTTGGGTTGGCAAGCTCAGTTATTCTGGGGTCCACTGGTATTGACAATTTGGCTACACCTCCAAATGAATCTCTGTGCATAGCTTTTCCTAGGTCTGAATACCAGCTTGCTGTGTCCTGCACTGTGGCCTTTTCTAAGCCCCTCCCCCCACCGGGATAAGTGACCCCTGATGTTCCCTGGGGACAAATCCACTGTGTACTTGCAGAGAAGGCAGGGCAGACCCCCAGCCTGGCACCCTGTGGATGTTGCAGCATGGTTTCTGTGCAACTGCCATGGGAGGGAAGTAGGTGGAGGACAATGAGCCCATTTTACAGATGATGAATCCTGGATCTTTAGAGAGGGGGAGCAGTGGTCCAAGAGCACCTGGTGTGATGGCAAGCACAGAAGGAGTTTGCACCTTGTTTCAGCTATTGAATTAAAACCTTGTTTCAGTTCAAGTTTCTTTTTTTATCCCAAAATATAAAGCTATGTTTTTAATTGAAATTTTTTTCTCTCTTTTTTATTTTTTAGTTTACATCATTCATTTTCACAAGATTTTGAGTTACAAATTTCCTCCCCGTCTTTCCCCTACCCACCACCCCAAAACAGTGATCCCACTGAATATCCCCTCCCCCAATCTGCTCTTTCACATATCTCCCCCCACCCCCTTCCAACTTTTCAGTAGGGCATGGTGGATCTCTATGCCCCAGTGACTTTATCTTATTTCCTAGTTATGTGTAAAATAATAATAATAATAATAACGATGATAATATTTTTAACATTTGATTTTAAGCTTTTAAATTCCATATTATTTCCCTTGCTCTCTCCTCACACACTCTTAATGGCAAGATAAGCAATTCAATATAGGTTGTAGATGTGTAGCTATGCAAAACATTTCCATAGTGGATATATTATGAAAGACTGACTATATTTCCCTCCATCCCATCCCACCCCCCACTTTTTCTCTTCTCTACTTTGACCCTGTCCCTTTTCAAAAGTGTGTGCTTCTAACTTCCCTCCCCCAAACCTGCCGTCCCCTCCATCATCCCCGCTTTGATCCCCTTCCCTCCTAATTTCCTGTAGGGTGAGACATCCTATTTAGTGTGTATGTCACTCCCTCCCTAAGCCAAATTCAATGAGAATAAGGTTGACTCATTCCCTTTTGCCTTCTTGTTCTTCCCCTCCATTATACTAGTTCTCCCTTGCCTCTTCTGTATGAAATAATTTACCTCATTCTGCCTCTCCCCATCTCCTATCATTATATTCATCTCTCACCTCTCAGATTCACCTTTTAAGTATCATCCCTTCCTATTTAATTGGTCCTGTGCCCTCTGTCTATGTATACCTGTACACATATATACACTCACTCACATATGTATTCATATGCCCATATACCCTCCGATATAGACATACATGTCTATGTATCCATATATATATATATATATATGTATATATATGTATGTATATATACATTAATTTCCCTTCAACTATTCTCATATTGAAAAAAGTTTCATAAGTTAAAATTATCGTTTTTCCATGTAAGAATGTAAATAGTTCAGCTTTGATGATTTCTTTTCCCTGTTTACCTTCTCATGCTTCTCTTGCTTCTTTTATCTGAATGTCAGATTTTCTATTCAACTCTGGTTTTTTCATCAAGAATGCTTGAAAGTCCTCTACTACATTGAATTACCATATTTTCCCCTGAAACCTGATACTCAGTTTTGCTGGGTAGCTTATTCTTGGTTTTAATCCCAGCTCCTTTGACCTCTGGATTATTATATATCAGGCCCTCTCACCTCTGTACACACACACACACACACACACACACACACACACACACAAACATATGTACATATATATCTATATATATGAGTATACGTGTGTGTATATATATGTACATATATATGAGTATATGTGTTATATATGTGTACATATATATGAGTATAAATGTTTTATGTATATATACTCATTGTAGAAGCTTCCAGATCCTGTGTTATTGTGATTGTGTTTCCAGAATATTGAAACTGTTAATTCCTGGCTGCTTTGAATATTTCCTCCTTTATCTGGGAACTCTGGAACCTTGTTATAATATTCCCAGGAGTTTTCTTTTTGGTATCTTTTTCAAGAGGTCATCTGTAAATTCTTTTAACCTCTATATTGCTCTCTGGTTTGAAAACATCAGGGTAATTTTCCTTGAGAATTTCTTGAAGGATGATTTCTAGGTTATGTTTTTAGATCATGGCTTTCAGGTAGTCCAATAATTTTTAAATTCTTTCTCCTGGATCTATTTTCCAGGTCAGTGATTTTTCCAATGAGATATTTCACATTGCCTTCTATTTTTTCATGTGTTTAGTAGTATTTTGATTTCTCATAAAGGCATTAGCTTCCATTTGCTCCAGTGTAATTCTGAAGGAATTATTTTCTTCAGTAAGCTTTTGAGATTCTTTTTCCATCTGGCAAATTCAGCTTTTTAAGGCATTCTTCTCCTCTTTCTCTTTTTGAGCCTCTTTTGCCATTTGAGTTAGTCTATTTTTAAGGTGTTATTTTCTTCAGTCAGGTTGTTGACTCTCCTTTCATGATTTTCTTGCATCATTCTCATTTCTCTTCCCAATTTCTCCTCCACTTCTCTTATTTGGTTTTCAAAATCCTTTTTAAGCTCCTCTATGGCCTGTAACCAATTCATATTTTTCTGGAAGCTTTTGGGCAGGAGTTCTGACTTTGTTGTCTTCCTCCTGTTCCATACTTTGATCCTTTTTGTCTGCAAAAAAGGAATCCAATGTTAAATTGTCGTGCTTGCTTTGATTCCTGTGCTTGCTCATGTGGCCAATCAGTTACTTGACTTTTGAGCTTTTTGCCACAGTAGAACTCTGCTACCAGAGGGTGGAGCTTTGTCCCAAATTACTGTGGTTTTCTCAGCTGCTGGAGCTATTAGTTGGGTGACCTCTCTGGAACCTGCAAGGGCTCTGGCATCTGGACACCAACCCCAGGACCTCCAAGTAGACAGCAATCCAGATCCAAGCAGGTTAAAGCAAGAGTAATTAACTGTCGGACTGGTGGCTTGGTCCCCCTTCAATCTGCAGGCCAGGGGCTGTGAAGCAGTCACATGGTGGTGGCTGCATAGCTGTAGCGCCTCAGCCAATTCTCCTTCCAGGGGGTAAAGGCCAGACGGCACTCTCAAACTCCCAGTTTCCAAAGTCCACACTGCACTGACCTCTCACTTTGTCCTTAGCATCTATTGGTTGATAGTTTTGGAATCTGGCACTGCTTCTGGTGATCTGAAATCCCTCCATCTGGTGACTGGTTGTGGCTACCCTGAGGCTAAAACCTCAAGTTCACTCGGGCCTTGACTCAGCTCCCAGTGAGCTGTGCTGGCCCCTTACTGCCCGCCTGTGGGGCAGTATTCAGCAGGAAGTTAGCTTCTCTCTGTGATCTTGTGGGTTCTTTAGGTCCAAAGTTTTTGAGTCATTTTTTACATTAATTGGAGGAGGTGGGAGCAGGAGCTGCACAGAAGTCCTGTTTCTACTCTGCCATATTGACTCAGCCCAGTTCAAGTTTCTTTTGAGCCTTCTATCAAGTCTGTTAAGAAACAGAACATGTGAACTTCACAACTGGTGAACCCTAGAACTCCTGCAACAGGAAGGGTAGGAGCTAAGGACCATATATAAGGAGAGGCCCAGGCTGGAGAGAGCAGAACTGAGAAGAGGACTCTTCTGGTGGCAGAGTCAAGAAAGAGAAAAGTTGTGGTATCCCAACACTCAGTTTGTCTGCGCTGTCTGTGTTGATGTTTGTTGTGATAACTTGTCCAGAAGCCCTGGGACCTTACTGGAAGCCCTGAAAGAGAGGATTTTCTGGTTGTGTGTTTACAGAAGTCCTGGAGGAGGGTTTTGGAGGTCTTGAGACTTTACTGATGATTTGTGCTGACCTCTTGGACCTTGTTTGTGGGTCTGTGTTGACATTTATGTTGATGATTTGTGTTGAGTTCTCAGACGTTTTTGGTGGGTCTGAGTTGATTTCATAGAGAGATGTGATGTGATGTGATGTGATGATGGTGCTGGCAATGTGCCTAAATATTATTGTGGCTCTGTCAAGCTTCATCTTCCCAGAAACAGAAACTGTGAAGGACTTGAGGTGGACTGGACACTGCAAGCTTCAATGTGGAATGGGAATTGGATGAAGAAGTGGACAAAGAGTTGGTCAAGGAACTGGGAGCTGCCTGCCTTTGAGCCCAGGTGACAGATAGATCTGGGACCATGGAAGAGGAACCATGTAAGCTGAGAGCCAGCCCAGAGTCAACCTGAAAGAAGGCTTTACTTGGATACTGTGTACTG
The DNA here is from genome assembly GCA_011680675.1 of Gymnobelideus leadbeateri. Taxonomy (NCBI): domain Eukaryota; kingdom Metazoa; phylum Chordata; class Mammalia; order Diprotodontia; family Petauridae; genus Gymnobelideus; species Gymnobelideus leadbeateri. The sequence continues at coordinate 51,451 of WOXC01002040.1, forward strand.
TCTGAGAAGATTATGATTTACTGAGACCTAGGGGTGGAGAACTTTGACTTTTGTACTTTGTGATTGAATTAAGGATTTTGTGATTGACTAAACAAATGTACTTTGTTTAAAACTATGTGACCAATTTGGTGGAAACTGTGTGGCCCTTTTAGTGATAAGTTGTTGAATTGTGACCTGGTGAATGCTGTATTTTGATTTTCTATGAATGTTTTGCTCTGATTTGTTATTGAATAAATAGAGAATTCACTATACTGTGTAATCAGAACCTTGAAAGCCGTTCACAGCAGCCATCCTCTGGAAAGCTGCTCATGTCTGGCTTTATACCTGGCCACTTGGTAGCTGAGCCAGTCCTGCGAGGACACGCTGGCAGGAGACAAGCACGTGTTGTGCCTGCAACACTGGGCATAAGCAGTAACCTCCTCCTTTCCTTTGGCCCCATTCATGGCAATAACATTCATTACAGAATGTGGAGAGATGACTGACCTCAGACGTGGGTTCAATTCCTGCCTAGGACATAGCCCCTTTCACCCTCCATGCTGCTGGGGTCGAGGAATATGGGCCTCCCAATGGGAAGGAGAAGGGGAGCAGGGGGGCCAGGGGCCCCTGACCTTTGCTGGTGCCTGCCTGTCTGTTGCTCTCTCACATCTGGGCTAGCCCTTCTGTCCTCAGGACAAGGAGCCACAGCATCTGGAGTATCTGAAAAAGGAGGAGGCCCTGCTGTGAAAGCAGAAGATGGAGGAGGATAAGAAAACTCACCTGGAGGAGGAGAAGAGGTGAGTGTCTGCCCTCTGGCCTGGCTCCCCATTCTCCCTGGATCTTGTGCAGGCCTTGGGGGGGCAGGGGAGGATGGAGGATGGGTCTCCAAGCCTAGTGTCCTGCTCCTTCTTCCCCATGCCTCCAGGAAGCTGGAGGAGCAGCTTTGGAAGGTCCTGCAAGCCCGTGAATGGGTGGAGCAGCTGGAGTTGGAGAAGTGCAGGGAGCAGAAGCCACTGGAGAAGAACGAGGTCAGTGGTAGCCCTGAGGCCTGGGATGGGGAGGCACTGACTGGGCCAAGGAGGCACTGACTGGGCTGGCCTGGGCTTGGCTGGGCTGGGCTGGGCTGGGCTAGGCTCCGGGCGGGGTGGGGGGAGTCCAACAGGACAGGCCATGACCTGACCAGCTGACTCGGTGGGTCTGGCCGGTGAAGGAGAAGCCACTGGCTGAGGGGAAGGCCAGGAAGAAAGCAGTCAAGAAGCTGGAGGAGGCTGAGGGGAGGCAGAAGCAGGAGGCAGAGGCCAAGAGGCAGAAGAGCCTCCAGTAGGTGAGGGGGCATGGGCAGGACTGGACTGGGATGTCCCAGGAGGCCCCAGTGAGTTGGGAAGGAGGCCCAGGGAGGCAGGAGCAGAGGTGTCCACCCTCCGTTCCTTAGTCCCCACAGGACAAGGGCTACATGGGCCCCTTCCTTGTGGGGCAGCTTGCTATAGGGCCCAGCATGCTGGGCTTCGAGTCAGGAAGACCCGGATTCAGATCCACCTCGACACTTAGTAGCTGTGCAACAATGAGTAAGTTGCTTAAATTCTGCCAAGCCAAGCACCATAGAAATGCCATTGTCATTGTCATTCTTCCTTGGCACAGGGCCCAGCCCCACAAAGAGGGAGGGGACTGAGAAAGCCTCCTGACAGTTCTCAGCCTTTCACCACTTCCTTGGGTAACAGGAAGAGGTGGCTTCTTTCTGGGATGAGCACTCTCCCTCCCTGGCATGTTCCTTCCTGGGGGCTAAGCCCAATTGTTCTTTAGCCCAGAATATTCATTCCACAGTCAGATGTGAGGGCAGTTTGGAAATTTGTATTCAACAAGGATGACTCATGTACAATCATTGACTTAGAGCTGGAAGGGCCCAGGGTTTGCTCTGCTCTGCCCACTTCGCCTCCAACCTGGTATGTCTTGACTGGGCTCCCTCTCTTTCCCACCTCCAGGAGGAAAAGGAAAGGTTCCAGGAGCAACTACAAGAGAAGGAGGAGGAAAAGGGAAGGTCCCAAGAACAGCTGCAAGAGGAGGAGGAGAAAGAGGGAAGGTCCCAGGAGCAGTTGCAAGAGGAGGAGGGGGAAGAGGAGCTTCTGCAGCAGAGGGGAGAGACCCTGTCGATAGAGGAGAAGAAGCTGATCCTTGACAGGATGCTGGAGAGGCTGCGCACTGAATGGTGAGGGCCTGCCCACTGACCATGCTTTCCCTGCTTCTTTTGTGTGTGTGTGTGTGTGTGTGTGTGTGTGTGTGTGTGTGTGTGTGTGTATGAGAGAGAGAGAGAGAGAGAGAGAGAGGGAGAGGGAGAACAAGACTGTGAGTGAGACTGTGAGTGTGTGCGTATATAAGAGAAAAACTGTGTGTGTGTGTGTGTGTGTGTGTGTGCGCACATGAGAGTGGCTGTAAGTGTGAATGAGATTGTGAGTGTGTGTTTCAACCTCTATTTTGCCCTCTGGGTCTAAAACATCAGGGCAATTTTCCTTGAGAATTTCTTGAAAGGTGATTTCTAGGTTCTTTCTTTAATCATGGCTTTCAGGTAGTCCAATAATTTTTAAGTTATCTCTCCTGGATCTATTTTCTAGATCAGTGGTTTTTTCCCATGAGATATTTCACATTGCCTTCTATTCTTTCATTTGTTTGGATCTGCTGAACAGCATCTTGATTTCTCGTAAAGTCATTAGTTTCCATTTGCTCCAGTCTAACTGTGAAGGAATGACTCTCCTCAGTGAGCTTTTGAGATTCTTTTTCCATCTGGCAAATTTGTCTTTTTAAGGAATTCTTCTCCTCGTTGCCTTTTTGAGTCTCCTTTGCCATTTGAGTTAGTCTGTTTTTACGGTGTTATTTTCCTCAGTTAGGCTGTTGACTCTCATGTCATACTTTTCCTGCATCCTTCTTATTTCTCTTCCCGATTCTTCCTCCACTTCTCTTATTTGGTTTGTAAAATCCTTCTTAAGGTCCTCTATGGCCTGTAACCCGCTCATATTTTCATTTGGGGCTTTTGGTCCAGGATTTCTGACCTCACAGTCCTCCTTCTGTTCCATGCTTTGATCCTCTTTGTCCCCAAAATAGGAGTCTAATGTTGAATTTTTCTGTTTTTTTTTTTGTTTCCTTTGCTTAGGAATGTCACCACTTAATTAATTGACTTTTGCCCTTGTTGCCAATGTAGGACCCTGCCACCAGACAAGGGAGCTTCCATCCCAAATGTTGGGGTCTTCACAACTTCCGGAGGTATTAGTTGGATGGCCTCTGTGAAGCCTCCACATGCTCTTGGTAGCTGGATACCTCCACCCCAGACAGCAATCCAGATCCAGGGAGGTTAAACAAGAGACATTACTCCCCAAGACTGATCACTAGACCCCCCTACAGTTTGCAGGCCAGGAGCTGAAGCTGCAACTGAAGCTGCAAAATGGTGTCTATGTCGAATCTCCTCAACCACTTCTTACCCCCAGGGGAAGAAACCGACATGTTCCCAAAATACTGGTCCCAAAGTCCATAGGGCACGACCTTCTCATTTTGTCCTAAGTATATCTGAGTTGATAGTTCTGGAATTGCCACAGCTGCTGGTGTTCTGGGGTCCCTCCAGCCAGGTGCTGGTCTAGCCACCTCAGCTCCCAGAGTGCTGCCCTGGTGGCTCCCTGCAGGGCTGCTGGGCTGTTCTCAGTGAGAGGGTAGCTTCTCTGTGTCATTCTGTGGGTACTGGAGCACCAGAAGTTGTTCAGAGTCCCCTTTCACATGATCTTGAAGTGGAGTAGGAGAGAGCACCTTGGAAGTGCTGTTTCTACTCAGCCATCTATTACACTCAATTCTTAAGGTGATCTCTTGACTGATTCTTTGGCCCAATGAGGTGACCAGATAGCATTCTGGGATGTGATGGAAGCTCCAACCATTTTAACATTTTTGTACCATCTGAGGTCGAGATGGGAAGCTATAGGGAAAGAGGAGGGATGAAGGAAAGACAGGTTATGTGGACTGGTTTCACACATACTCATTTAACATGTATCATTTGTAACATGTGTACCCATCTATATTGCGTGGGGCAGTTTCCAGACCAGTTTCCCTGCTCTGATAAAATTACTGGTCCAGATATGAAATTACATCCCTATACTTACATATATACTTATGCATCTCTTACATTAATTAGATACATTACGCATTTCATTTGGCTTCAAAGGACTTAACACACAGGCTTATTTGATCTCTGGACCATCTGTGTGAGGTCTTCTGAGTTCATCATTTGGAACCCTGAGCCCTGGGGCCTATTCAGAGGCCTTTAGAGGGAGGGGATCTCTGGCAGGAGGCAGTGCTCTTTCCCAGCTTTGTAACCAGATGTCCCAGCTTGGAATAACTTAGGAAACGTATGTGGTGCTGGAGAGAGACATGATGGCTTAGATACTTATATTCCTCTGGCAGAAGAATGTTTGGGTATGTCCTTGGAAAAGATAGAACAGAAAATACAGTTCAATTTGATGAGCATTTATTAAGTGCCTACTATGTACAAGACACTCTTTCTAGGTATTAGGGGCACAAAGACAGGAACAAAATAGACCCTGCCCTCTGGAAGCTTACATTCTACTACTTTCCTTCCTGACCTCTGGGAGCTTACATTCTACTACTTTCCTTCCTGATGCTGTTCCTCCCCTTTGCGAATCCTGGGTTCTATTTCCAACAGCAGGGAAACAGTGATGTGTTAAGCCCTGGGGATAGTGACAGGCAGTGCTATGAGGTGGCCTTGGGAGGAGGGTCATCCCTCTGACCTCCCTTCCTGCTGGTGACTGATGAGGTTTGGCTCTTGGTTTTCAGGGACCAGCGAGAGCAGGAGAGTTTCCTGAAGGAACTAGAGAAGAGGATAAAGGTGAGGCACTGGGTGGGCCCTGGGGTGGGCCTCAGTCTCCTCATCTGTGCACTGATATATCCTTGGTTGTGATTACAGCCATGCCCCTTCTCCTCATGGCCCATTCCAAGGCTACTGCTTCTGGTCTCTTGGGCTTTTTCTGGGGATGGGGCAGGAGGTGGGGGGGGGCAGCACCTTGGAGGTGTGTCCAGGGCTTCCATCAGTGTTGTATTAGCTCCAGGAGGAGTGTCAGCACCAAAAACAGGAGGAAAAGGAGCTGCAGGAGGAGGCCAAAGAAGCAGCAGCTGCTGCCTGAGTCAGTAACAAATTCGTGTGTGTGTGTGTGTGTGTGTGTGTGTGTGTGTGTGTGTGTGTTTACAAATCAGTTTATTTAATTTTAGTCTTCAACATTCATGTCCATAAGGTTTTGAGTCCCAAATTTTTTCCCCAACTCTCCTTCCCCCCCACCCTAAGGTGGCATGTAATTTGATATAGGCTCTATACATACATTCATATTAAATCTATTTTCATATTAATCATGTTGTAAAGAAGAAATAGAACCAATAGAAGAAACCACAATAAAGAAGAAACAAAACCAAAACAACAAAAGCAAAAGAGCAAATGGTATGCTTCCCTCTGTGTTCAGACTCAAGTTTTTTCTCTGGATGTGGACTACATTTCATAATGTTCTCTGTCTCTTGTTTGGTCATAAATTCCTCCATTCTCCATATATCTGACAGATAAACTATTCCTTCCTCTCCTAATTTGCTTATAGTATCAGTCTCTTTACCTAAATCATGTACCCATTTGAACTTTATTTTGGTATACAGTGTTAAGATGTTCACCTATGCCTAGTGTCTGCCATACTGTTTTTCAGTTTTTCCAGCAGTTTTTGTCAAATAGTGAGTCGTTATCCCAGAAGCTAGGATCTTTGCATTTATCAAACAGTAGATTACTATAATCATTGACTACTGTGTCTCATGTACCTAACCTGTTCCACTGATCTACCCCTCTGTTTCTTAGCCAATACCAAGTAGTTCTGATGATTGTTGCTTTATAATACAATTTAAGATCTGGTATGGCTAGGCTACCTTTCTTTGCATTTGTTTTCATTGATTGCCTTGATATTCTGGAACTTTTGTTCTTCCAGATGAATTTTATTATTATATTTTTCCAGCTCTATAAAATATTTTTGGCAGTTTGATTGGTATGGCACTGAATAAGCAAATTAATTTAGGTAGAATTGTCATTCTAATAATTATATGAGCTCGGCCTACCCATGAGCAACTGATGTTTTTCCAGTTATTTAGGTTTGACTTTATTGTGTGAAAAGTGTTTTATAATTGTGTTCATATAGTCCTCTTCTGATTTGTTTTTGGTCTTCCCTGTCAACAGGACACTTCTCTATGGTCATTGTTTTTCTTTGTTGCTTTTTGTTCATGTTGTTTACCTTTTTTCCTGGCTTTTAAAGTTGATCTGGGACCCAGGGGGCACTGTCCCAGGCTTTTTGTGCTGGGAGCTAGGGGCCTGGTTACTGACTGTGTGCTGTGGCCTCAGGTGCTGGAAGTTGAAGACTGTAGAGGACTGGTAGCTTACCCTGTGCTGAGCTGAAGCTGCTAGTGGTGGCTGGTGTGTGCTGATGTTGGCACTTGCCCACTCCACCACCCTGAGGTCCAGGATCTCCTACTGGTTTGGTGAGGTGGGACTTGCTGCTCGGCTGCTGGGATGCCTCCTGTCCTATTCTGGTCCCCTTCAGCCACAGCAAGAGGGACCTTTCCCTTAATTCCCCTGACCTCCAGAACTAAAAGACTTCATCATTCTGTTGGCTCCACTGTTCTAGGATTTTTCCTGGGGTGATATTCTCTGAGTTTTTAAAGATCATTGAACAAAGGTGAGAGCTACTTCCTCCTTCCTCCACCATCTTGGCTCCTGGAAGTCCTCAGTAACAAGTTCAAGAATGTAACTGTGGATGCACAGGCGAGGCCCCATCTGTGGCGTCTGACCTATTCCCTTCTTACCTGGCAAGCCCATAGAGGTACTAGGAGGTGTGACCTTCTCAGAACTATAGAAAGGTTCGTGGGAGGCTCTAAGGCCACTATCCAAGGCCAGCCCGAGTCTTTTAGCAGTGCTTGGAATAAGCCAAGGGCTCCCTGGCCCTCAGAAGTGTTATCTAGTGTTTAGGTATTCACATAGAGATGAGCCTGTCTCTCTCTTCCTCCCCCATTATCCTCAGTGATCGGGTACTTGGTCCATGAGGAGATGACGATGCCCTACTAACCCAGGGCCAGTTTATGGAGGAGAGGTCCATACATTCCCAGAAAATGAACATTCAGGCTCTGCCAGGCACAAGACAGACTCCCCACAAACAGTAACTTTTGTTGACATAATTGTCCCTGTAAACATCGTCTTCTCTGAGACTCCCAACAGCCTTGTGCTAGAAGCAGAGTATGAATTATCCATATATTTTACATATCAAGAAACGAGCCTCAGAGAGGTGGAGACATATCCCTAGTCTTAGTCCTGGCCTGTGGCCACTCTGAACCTCAGTCTCCCTCATCAGTCAGGGTGGGGTGGGAGAGGGTTTGGACTGGATCATCTCAAGAGGTCCTTCCAGCTCAGGCAGTCCAACGTGCCCTCCAGCATGCTAGGAAGAGATAAAGATGTCTCCTTTCTTCTTCAGAGTCTAGTTTGCAATTATTATGAAATGATCCCACAGGACTCCCCGGGGGGACACAAGATCAATCCAGACAGCTATGGGATGGATCTGAGTAGTGATGACTCTACAGATGATGAGTTCCAGCCCCAAAAGCCTATTCCTGCTTGGGCCGAAGGTAAGCGTCTTCTCCCTCCTCTTGAACAGCTACAAAAGACTTATCCATTGGATTGGACTACAGTATACTAAAAGAGAGAAATGTCTATCAAGTCTAGGAAGGTAGGCTGGGAGCAAGTTATGAAGCTTGGTTTTAAATATCAACGGAAACCTTTACTTGATCTAGAAGCTAAGTAGGGGAGGGATGCAGTCAGCCCTGCTGGGCTTTAGAAACCTCTCTTTGATGTCTCATGGAGGATGGGTGTCATTGGAAAGAGGCTCAAGGCCCTGCACTAGCGCAAGTGAGTGGTAACCACAGTAGGACTGATGTCAGATAAAGTGGAAATAGGAAATATAACGTTTAATGGACATATAGGGTGAGAGAGAGTGGGGAGTCAGGTAACACTGAGCTTGTGAGCAAGGTGGGCAGCACGTTCAACAGTAAGAGGGAAGTGTAGAGAAGGGGAGAGAGAGAATCCTAGATGTTTCATATTCTGAGTTTGAGATCTCTGTGGGACATCTTGCTTGAAATATCCAGGATGCAGTTGGTGATTTGGGGCTGGCATTCAGGAGAGGTGATGACTGGATACATAGCTTTTCGAGTGAACCAAGTGGAGCTGGTAGTTGAACTCATGAAAGAGGGTGAACTGTTGAAAGCTGATGAGGTCATCAGATGAGACTGTAGAGAGAGGAAGGAGAAGAGGGCCCAGGATATAACCCTGGGAGATACCAGTAGTTAGTGGGCATGATCTGTACACAGACTCAACAAAGAAGACTTAGAAGGAGGACCGGGAAAGGAGAAGGTGCCTCATAGCGCTATCAGCCATAGAGAGGTCAAGAAGGATGAGGGTCGGGGAAGCACTGTTTGGTTTGGCAGTTAGGATTTTACAGGGATGGTTGCAGTGGAATGATGAGGTTGGAAGCCAGATTGCAAGGGAGGAAGGGGGCAATGAGAGTCTGGCTTTTCAAGGAGTTCAGCAGAGGGAGGGGAGGGGAAGAGAGATGCAGCAGGGCAGGCTCTCCTGAGGCTCCTTCAGGGATAAGGGAGACAAGGGAAACAGCCGCACTGGAGAGGGAAGAGAAAAGATTTGAGCGAAAGGGTTGGGGTTAAGGCCCCTGGAGGGGGCTTGGCCTTACAGAGTGCGAGGACCACTTCTTCACGGGAGATGGGAAGAAAGGAGAGCCTGGGGCCTGAGGTCAGGGGCCTTAGAAGGGGAGAAGGGTAACTTGGGGAGGAGGAGGAGGAGGAAGCCTCTCAGCTGTGAGGGCTGGGGGTACATGGGGTGATTTGGGAGGCTTGAGGAGAGAAGGGAAGGTTTGGAATAGCCTTGAGGGGGCAGTCACCAGGAGTTGGGTGTCATCTTCCTGTGAGCCCCCTGCTCTGGCATAACCGCTGACTCTCTCCTGCCCCAGGGTCCCAGCTCAGCCAGGCCCTCATTCATCAGTACTACCAGCCTCCTGACATGGACCAGCTCTTTGGGCCCATCCTCAGTCCAAGGCTCGAGGACATGTTCAACAAGCCTAACTGCACGATGCAGGGACCTAAAACATCTCCAAAAGGCTCGTGATCCAAGCATACTACATGCTTTCTTTGTTTGTGTACTTTTGTCTTGTGTTCATCCCGTTTGTTCTAGTTCTTCTATACAACATGACATGAACATCTGTTTAATGAGAATGTATATGAAAGCCTATATCAGATTGCACCCCATCTTGGGCACGGGGGAGAGAGGCAGAGAAAATTTAAAACTTATGGAAGTGAATGTTGAAGATTAAAAATAAATATAATTTATTAAAATTATATATATAATATTTTAAAATATAACAAATAGAAATTAAATAGTTAATTTATTTAAAAAAAGAATAAACTGCATTACCACAAGCGCCTGAGCTCTGCTGACTGTTATTCCCCACTGCTGCCAGGGCCCCGGACCCTTGGGGGCCTGTCCTAGGGCCTAAGGAGGGGGCGGGGAGAACCCTCTCCATTGTCCTGTGGATTGAAAGTGACTGTATGTGTTTAAGAATTGAGGTTTTTGAAGGCAAACAGAAGATTCTTCACAGATGTAATGAAATAATCAGCTGTCTGGAGAAGAACCAGACTGCTGAGAAGGAAGAATTTGAGCATCAGCAGAAATAATTGGAGAAGGTCTGCAACCCCATCATTACTAAGGTGTACCAGAGTACAGGGGGCATGCCAGGAGACAGGCCTGGTGGGTTCCCAGGGAGTAGAGCAGCCCCATCTGGAGGTGATTCTTTTGGACCCCCCATTGAAGAGGTCGACTAAACACAGCAGAACATTCCTTACAGTTTTCCAAGTATTGAAGGGCTCAAATTTGTAGCCAAGTGAGTAGCAGTTTGAAAGTAACATTTAAGCTACTGTGTAAATCTGAGCATTCTGAATACTTGAATGTGTGCAGACAGAAAGAAGTGAACAACATTGCACTTTTTCAGTACAAGAACCAGGCCTGGGGGAAGCAGAGGCCAAGACCCTGGGAAGCTGTGGGTGGGCTGGAGGGAGAGCAGCACTCAGCATCTACACAGCTGAGCTGGCAGCCCCCCCCCCCAACCCCATACATACGTAGCTAGTTGGAGGCTGACATTGGGCTCCAGAGTTTTAAGAGCAGGTTATTTCTTTATTTATTTTGCTCTTGGCAGAGCAGTAGGGCATTTGGGGTTAAGTGACTTGCCCAAGGTCACACAGCTAGTTTTGTGTTAAGTGTCTGAGGCCAGATTTGAACTCAGGTCCTCCTGACTCCAGGGCAGGTACTCTATTCACTGAGCCACCTAGCTGCCCCTAAGGGTAGATTAATAACGTGTTTTTCTTGGGATGTGGTGTGGAGTTCTTGCTGTTGGGGAGGTTCCTGGTTTTTGACCAATGAGTTCTGAAGCTTGGCCTGGGCCAGCAGCAGTGCCAAAGGTAGGCTGGTAGGAGAGATGGAGTTGGGGGCTTGAGGTGACCGAGTTCAGCAGGTGCCTGGGCTGGCACTGTGGTGAGACAGTTGACCCTCAGGAGCAGTATTCATTTCCACCTTGACAGTCCCTGTCCCAAGGATCTGTCCACCTCTGCCTTTCCATGTCCTGCCCAGCCCTGACATTCCCTGGCCTATGTTCTAAGGCTCTTCCTAGCTCTGACTTTCCATACTCTGTGTTCTCTGTTCCCTCCCAGATCTGACTCTCTGTGTCCTATTATAGTAGCCAGCATCCCCAGGGTGGCTGCCAACACAGGTTCCTAGATCTGCTTTTCTAAAGGAAAGCAACACAAAATGGGTTAACAATCTCACTTTAATCAATCAAACATATTTACCTAGTTCAGTGCCCCAAACTTCAGAGTATACAGACAGGTTACAAGCAGAAGTTACAAGAAGATGGGGAAACATTTCAAGCAGATGGGCTTCCAGCTGTCTGACCATTACATCCGTATGTAGTCAGTTACCAGAGAGGGAGACAGCAACATCTGGGTTTTCAAAGCCAGGGGGCTCAATGGCTCCCCAGAGTCTTGTCTGGTCAAATCACACAACACTTCTCAAAGTGAGCCCCAAAACAAAGCCTCACATCAGGGTTTATATAGCCTTCTTCTGGCTCAGAGAATGTAACAACCCTCTTGACCCACTGCCCAATCACAGAGCATTCCACAGGCTCCAGGTGCACTTAAGCCTATGAAGGGGCCTAGGGGCAGTGAAGATCTTAAGTTTCCATTCCCATAACACCTATGGTCCCTGGTTCCTCACAGCTCTGACATTCCATGGCCTATGTTCTGAGACCCCTCCTAACTCACTTGCCATATCTTGTATTCTCTGATGCCTTCTTCTCAGTTTGAGCCACTTGTGAGCCTGAGGGGCCCATAATTGGCTGAGGGGCAGGTGAGCAACCAGGGTTCAGTCGGGAATGTTCAGAAACTCTTCTAAGCTTGTCAAGTCTGTGGAACAATTGGCAGCCCATCTCCTTCATCCAAACTTTATGTACCCTGCTGGGGGAAGAGTAAAAATATCAATATCAGTGATAGCAATAATAATAGCTCTAGCCCTTATGTTGCTCTAAGGTATGCAAAGCACTTTGCATAGGTCTCTTATCTTCACAACAACATTGGGAGGTAAGTGCTGTTATTATTCCCATTTTTCAGATGGAGAAAGCAAGTCTCCTGACTTGGAGTCAGCTAAGTGATTTAGCTAAGCAGCTAAGTGATATGCCCAGAGCCATATGCAGCCAGTACATATCTGGGACAGTATTGGAACTGGAGTCATCTTGACTCCAAGCCGAGCACTCTCTTCATCTGACTGCAGACACCTACTAGCTGTGTCACCCTGGGCAAGTCACTTAAGCATTCTTGGCCTCAGTTTCCTCATCTGTAAAATGAGCTGGAGAAAGCAATGGCAAACTGTGCCAGTATCTCTGTCAAGAAAACCTCAAATGGGGTCATGGAGAGTCAGATATGACTGAAAAATATCTGAAGAGCAATGCATTATTTTAGGGTGGTGATGGAGTGCTTCATGCTTACAATGGGCATTCTGTATTCATGGGAAAAACTATTCCCACTTCAGGATGAGAAAAATGAGTCCTGGCTCCTCCTACCTCAAGGTCAAGAAGTACAGCTGGAGCTTGAACCTGGGCCATCTGACCCCAGTTCTCAGTATGATAATAGCTAATGTTTCCATCACTTCTCATCTGAGCTAAAAATGACAATGGATGTTCTAGTTAAAGGAAGGGCAGTTAACCCTAATTCTAATACTGTCTGCCCTTGCATCTCTTTTCTCAGCATTTATTTCCCCTTTGGGGATTATTTTCTTTTTAAGAAAATCGGAATTGATACCAACTAAGTAAACCAGCTATTCTCAAGTAAAGTGTCTTTTTGTCAGTTAAACCTGTTTGCTAGATTTCTTTCCTCTAGGCTTAGTACCCTCCACTTCCAGATTCCTGATTGCTTAAGCCAGATGTCACCCACTATCCACAATGGTAATGTGTCACCCCTGGACCTGGCATCGACCAAGCTCTGGATGCCAGCTAAAGAACTGAAGTCTTGAATGAGACCTCTTGGACCTCTTGGGGGCAGAGAAAGCTTTACGTCCAATTTAGCAGGAAGCAGCTATGGAAGAAGAATCCTTCACCCCTTACACCAAGATTTTGGACCCCATTCACTCAAGGTGGGAATGATGGGGTGCATGTGCTCAAGCCCAATCCTAAGATACTGTTTAATGTGCTTATTTTCTGTTATCCCTGCTATATTGTTGTAAAGTTCTGTTAACACCAGTTACTCCCTAAATTCTCTTTGACTTATGTAAGGGACATGAAAGATCTTGAGAATGAATGTAATGGGAATGGAATTTGAAGATGTTCCCTGCCCCTGAATAGGCCTAAGGGAATTTGAGGATCTCCCCTGCCCTCTTAAACAGGCCAAATGTAATTGCATGGAGCCTTTGGTGGGAGGAATTTGCTCAATAGGTAGAGCAGGAAGAGTGGCGCAAAACTGAGAAGAAGCCGGTAGTCGGAGCAGTTAGAGCTGAGGGAGAGAGAGGGAGCAGGTAGCATGCTGAGTGTTGTTTGTGGGAAGGCCCTAGCAGGGGGAAGGCCTGGGGATGGTGGTGCCCTCTGAACTGTTATTGTATATAGATTTCTTTGTTGCTATGATGGATTTGGCTTTCTGGTGTTAGGATTTGACTTTCTGGTGTTCGGATAAATGTTTTGGTTCTGCGTTCCACGTGGAAAGTCTACTTTGTGATTCAGAATTACTTATAGCCACTGTAGTCACTGTGAATTTCATGTTGGCACTACACCAGATGATCTCTAAAGTCCCTCTCTAGCTCTGCATCTGTGATCCCATTAAATTCTTTCTTTGTATAAGATATTGCTTATTTTTTCTTTTCTTTGTGTTTTGTAAATATTACTTTATTTTTTCAATTACATTTAAAAGTAGTTTTAAACATTCGTTTTTGGTTTTTTTGGTTTTTGTTTTGCATTTTTGGAGGGCAATTGGGGTTAAGTAACTTGCGCAAGGTCACACAGCTAGGCTTTCGTTTGTGCGTGCATTAAGTGTCTGAGGACGATCCGAACTCAGGTCCCCCCGACTCCAGGGCCGACGCTCTACTCACTGCACCACCTAGCCACCCCCAACATTCGTTTTTAAAAATAAGATTTAGAGTCCCAATTTTCTTCTCCCTCCCTTATTACCCACCTCCCTAGTATGCAATCTGATATAGGTTATACATGTGCAATCATGTAAACATATTTCCATATTAGTCATGGTGTGGAAGAAGAAACAGAACAAAAGGGAAAAGCCACAAAACACTCCCCCAAAAGTGTAAACAGTATGCCTCAATCTGCATTCAGACTCCATAGTTCTATATCTGGATGTGGATAGCATTTTCCATTATGAGTGTTTTGGTATTATATTAGATCATTGTATTGCTTAGAAGAGCTCAAATGTGGTCATTGTACAATGTTGCTGTTACTGTGCACAGTGTGCTCCTGTTTCTGTTCACTTCACTCAGCATCAGTTCTTACAAGTCTTTCCAGGTATTTTTTTTAAATCTGCCTGCTCATCATTTCTTATAGCACAATAGTATTCCATTATTTTCATACACCGCAACTTGTTCATCTATTTTCCAATTGATGTGCATCCCCTCAATTTCCAATTCTTTGCCACCACAAACAGTGCTGTTATAAATATTATTGTACATGTGGGTCCTTTTCCCTTTCTTATGATCTCTTTGGAATACAGACCCAGAAGTGGTGTTGCTGGATCAAAGGGTATGCACAGTTTTATAACCCTTTGGGCATAGTTCCAAATTGCTCTCCAGAATGGTTGGATCTGTTCACAACTCCACCAGTTCATTAGTATTCCAATTTGCCCACATCTTCTCCAACAGTTATCATTTCAACTTTTCTGTCATATTGGCCAATGTGATAGGTCTGAGTTGGTACCTTAGAGTTGTTTTAATTTGCGTCTCACTAATCAATAGTGCTTTAGAGTATTTTTTCATATGACTAGAGATAGCTTTAATTTCTTCATCTGAAGACTGCCTGTTTGCATTTTTGACCATTAATCAATTAGAGAATGACTTTTATTCTTACAAATTTGACTCAGTTCTCTATGTTTTTGAGAAATGAGGCCTTTTTCAGAAACATTTGCTACAAAACTGTTTCCCATCTTTCTGCTTTCCTTCTAATCTTGGTTGTATTGGTTTTGTTTGTGCAAAACTTTTCAATTTAATGTAATCAAATTCAATTTAATGTAACCCACTTTACATTTCATAATGTTCCCTATCTCTTGTTTCATCATACATTGTTCCCTTCTCCATAGATCTGACAGGTAAACTATTCCTTACTCTCTTAATTTGCTTATGGTATCACTTTTGGTATCACTTTTATGTTTAAATCATCTACCCATTTTGACCTTGGTTTACAGTGTTAGGCGTTGGGTTATGCATAGTTTCTGCCATACTATTTTCCAGTTTTCCCAGGAGTTTTTGTCAAATAGGGAGTTCTTCTCTCATGAGTTAGAGTCTTTTGGCCATTAAATTCTTTTTTCAAAGCCCAGGTTATATCCCACCAAATCTGTGAAGGTATACTTGATTCCACATGTGGAAAAGTAAAAAGCTTTTGTGGAATATGGAAACCTCCTTTCTTTCCATCTCAGTATTTCTTGATTTGTGTATTTTTGGTTTTCCAAGCACAATCTTGTTGTTCAGTTGTGTCCAACTCTCCATAACCCCATTTGGGGTTTTCTTGGCAAAGATCCTGGAGTAGTTTTTCATTTCCTTCTCCAGCTCATTTTACAGATGTAGAAATTAAGGAAAACAGGATGAAGTGACTGGCTTATGGTCACACAACTAATAAATGTCTGAGGCTGGATTTGAACTCAGGTACTCCTGACTCCAGACCTGAAGTTCTGTCCACTACTTCACCTATCTACCCTATCTGTACTGACAAGTTACTTTAAAAAAATTAATCCATCAGCCAATGATGTGTGTGTGTTTACCACATAATTCTATAAATAGATAAATAAATACTTTGAAACAATTGGAGAATTTAAATAGATGTGGCCCACATAAATGAATAAATAATAGTTGATTGACTGAATTATTCATAGATGCCTTGAGACTTTTTTCCAAACAGCAGGTGTATATGAAACAGCTCATCAACTGTGTGGCTCTCTGAGTTTCTTCCTGATTATGCCTATGTGGATCTGTGCTGGCACTAAGTCTCTGACCCAAATAGGGAGCTAATCTTTCCTGATTCCTGGTCCCTCTAAGGACAGAAGTCATAGATCTGACACTAGAACACAGTGTCACTAGATTCAGAACAAGGAAAGCCTGGATTAAAAGCGTTGGCTTCATCGCTTACTAGCTCTACTTCTTTATGACTCAGTTTTCCCATCTGCAAAAGAGTAGGTTGGTTTAAATGACCCATCTGATCCCTTCTAGTTGCAGTGTTCTTTGTCCTGGGTTCCTAACTGCTCTGTTATTTGGGAATAAGGCACCTTCCAGCTTTCTGAAGAACACTGGGCTGGGATCTCAGAAGAGTGCAACAATCATCCCTTCCTATTTTTAAGCAAAATTTGTGACAAAGTTGCCTGAGCTATTCTTGTGGGAAACATGGTGAGACATAATTCTATTAGATGGATTTGGACACTCAGAAACTTGGCCTTACATTCTGGGGATTGCTAAGATTCTAGGTAAATAATTCTGAAGACTAAGGAAGGGATCTTCATCTACTGAGGATGTACAGGTAGGACCAGAGAGGCAGGACATTACAATGGAAAAGAATATTTACCTGGGATCCAAGTTCAAATATCGGCCCTTCCTTTTACTCCCTGGGCCTTTCCAAGTAACATAACATTTGTGGGTCTCAGGTTCCTCATCTGTAAAATGACTGGGGGTAGGTGAATGAGGTGTCCTTTAAGATCATTTCCTGGGGCAGCTAGGTGGTGCAGTGAATAGAGTCAGGAGGACTTGAGTTCAAATCTGACCTCAGACACTTGATACAGTTACTAGCTGTGTGACCCCACTTTCCCTGCCTTCCCCTCTCCAAAAAAATAAAGATCTTTTCCTTCCCTATCTGTGATTCTGTGACTCCAAGAACAATCAGAGACCTCAGTCAAGCTCAGGGTCTTTGAAACTGGCAGTGGTGTGTGGTTGAAAGGGCAAGGGAAGGGTAGTGATACTTTTAAATGACTGGATTTTTCCCCAGTACACATGGAGATAATGCAGGTCAGTGATCAACCTCATCTCAGGAGGGCTAAACTACTCATCCACTCACATTCTAATGTTGCTTTAAAGTTTACAAAGGACCTTTCTCAAAACATGTAATGTTAATGGGATAAGATCTGCCCCACAGTAAAGCCAAGGATGAGTAGCTTTCCAGATGTCTGCTGCTCTGAACAGCTCAAGGTTCTGATTACACAGTATAGTGAACTCTCTATTTATTCAGCAGGGAATTAGAGCATATCAGTCACAGAAATCAAGGTACAGCTTTCAGAATGTTATAACTTCACAACTTATCTCAAAAGTGGCCACATAGTTTTCACCAAAGTGGTCACAAAGTTTTAAACAAAGTACATTCATTCAGTCATTTAGTAAGTCCTTAATTCAATCATCCTTAAAGAGGCTTGTTTTCTTTAAGGACACAAAGTACAAAGGTCAAAATTCTCCACCCCTAGGTCACAGTAAATCATAATCTCAGTCAGTACACAGTATCCAAGTAAAGTCTCCTTTCATCTTGACTTGAGGCTCGCGCTCAGATTCCATGGTTCCTCTTCCATGGTCCCAGCTCCTGCTCAAATCTATCCAGCTGGCTTCAAAGGCAGACAGCTCTCAGCTCCTTGTCCAGCTCTTTCTCCAATTCCTCTTCCAGTTCCTTGTCCAGTTCCCATTCCATATTGAAGCTCACAGTGTCCAGTCCATCTCAAGTTCTTCACAGTTCCTGTTTCTGGGAAGAAAAAGCTTGACATAGCCACAATAATATTCATGCACACTGCCAGCACCATGATCAATTCACTGTCTGCCTGTGAAATCAACACAGACCCACCAACAATATCCAAGAGGTCAACACAAATCATCACCATAGAAATCAACACAGACCCACAAACGAAGTCCGAGAGTTCAGCACAAATCATCAATAAAGTCCAAGGATCTCTAAAACACTCCTCCAGGATATCTGTAAACATACAACCAGAAAATCCTGTTTTAGGGCTTCCAGTAAGGTCCCAGGACTTCTGTACAAAGTATCACAAACAAACATCAACACAGACAGAACAGACAAACCGAGTGCCGGGATACCACAAGTTTTCTCCTTCTTCACTCTGTCTCCACAAGAGCCCTCTTCTCAGTTCTTCTTAATTCTCAGTTCAGTTCTCAGTGCAGCAGTGGCAGCCCAGCCTCCAGATGTTCACTGAGAGAAATTCTGACTCTCCATTTTGTGGTTTTCCTTGTATAAGGTATTATCTCCTTCCTGTTCCACTGCTTCCTGTTACATAAGCAACAAGGGTTCATATCTTCATATCTTCTGTTTTTTATGTGTCCTTGTTTTTTCTTTAATTCAACAACACACCAAGGATGGATACATGCCCATGGTGAAATTTGTCCTTAAGTAGAATAAAACATGATTATTTTCAGCACCCTGATGCATATTTCCCAGTCCTACCTTCTCTAGACCTGCATAGTATCATGTCAACAAAAAGCATGGACATCTGTGGGGAAAGATGATAAACATGATGGCACAGCTTTCCTTACTTTATACCTTAGGGATATAGGACTGCTTTGGGAAATGGCATTTCCAATTCCCTGCTTCTTTTTTTCCCCAAATACTTTATTAACTCGTGGTTTACATCATTCATTTCTGTCAGATTTTGAGTCACAATTTTTCCCTATTTTTCCCCTACCCACTACCCCAGAATAAGTCATACAGGATATCCCCTCATCCAATCTGCTCTCTCCCATCTCTTCTCCCATCCCCTCTTCGACATTTCCAATAGGGCGAGGTGAATCCCCAAGCCCCATTGTCTGCACGTCTTATATCCCAATTATATGCAAAATAGTATTAATCATATTATTTATATATACATATTTAAATTGATTTTAAAAGGAAGATAAGCAACTCAGTATATGCTGCACATGTGTAGCTATGCAAAACATTACCCAAGTAGATATATTGTAAAAGACTGGCTATATTTCCCTCCCTCCCATACCAACTTCCATCTTGTCCACTCCCCATCTTGATCCTGTTCCTTTTCAAAAGTGGGTGCTTCCAACATCCCTCCCCCCAGCCTGCCTTCCCCTCCACCACTTTCCCCCACCCCCCTCCCCCCAAGCCTCCTGTAGGGTGGGACACCCTATTTAGTATGCATATCTTTCTCTCCCTGGTCCAAATTCAATGTGAAGAACGTTTTGCTTTTTGCCTTCCTGTTCTTCCCCTCCCCTGCAACCACCTTCCCCTGCCTCCACTACACAAGACAGTTCACCCCATTCTCTCTCCCCATTCCCACTCACCACATTACACTCTCACCTCTTAACTTTGCCTTCTAATTATCATCCCTTCCTATTAAATTCGACCTGTGCCCTCTATCAATGTATACCTGAAAACATATATACACACATTCACATATATATCCATATCCCCATATACCCTTCTTCAACTATTTTCATACTGAGAAAAGTTTCATCAGTTACAGTTATTGTTATTTCCCTGTAGGAATGTAAAGAGTTCAATTTTGATAAGTTCATAGCGATTTCTTTTCCCTGTTTACCTTCTCAAGCATCTCTTTCTTCTTGTATCTGAATGTCAAATTTTCTATTCAACTATGTTTTTTTCCTCAAGAATGCTTGAAAGTCCTCTATTCCACTGAATGACAAAATTTTCCCCTGAACCATGATACTCAGTTTTGCTGGGTAGGTGATTCTTGGTTTTAATCCCAGGTCCTTTGACCTGTGAAATATCATTATTCCATGCCCTTTGGTCCCTTAGTGTAGAAGCTGCCACATCCTGTGTTATCCTGATTGTGTTTCCACAATATTGAAATTGTTTCTTCCTGGCTGCTTGTAATATTCTCTCCTTTATCTGAGAATTCTGGAACTTGGCTACAATATTCCTAGCTTTCTTTTTGGGATCTTTTTCAGGAGATGATCTGTGGATTCTTTCAATCTCTGTTTCGCCCTCTGGTTCTAAAACATCGAGGCAATTTTCCTTGAGAATTTCTTGAAGGATGATTTCTAGATTCTTTCTTTGGTCATGGCTTTCAGGTAGTCCAATAATTTTAGATTGTCTCTCCTGG